>RJWT010012344.1:0-22530 GCA_004365215.1 Cuniculus paca
TTTCTTTTCTTTTTTTTTTTTTTGGACCGGGGATCGAACTCATGACCTCATGCTTGCCTGGCAGGTACTTAAGCCACTGAGCTAACTCCCCAGCCCTGGTTGATATTTTTGACACTCCTCCCTTGTAACCACACAAATCCCAGCATATATCTCCCTATCCATACAGGACGCAGCCAGGGGCACAGTTTGGTTCCACAGGACCAACAAGTGCCACTGGAGGCTTCCCATCTAATTCCAGGGTGATTAAACCAGTCTGCTGCAAAGCAGTCTTCAACCTATAAAGTTATGGTGTATATGAACTACTTGAGGAGTGTCCATTCCAGGTATTTAGTAGAGTTAGGCCAATGAAAATGAGTGATTTCTTTGTTCCCAACATAAGGGGACCTTTCTACTAAGTTGTCTTATAGTTGGAGTTAACCTCATACAGTCATCCCATATCTGAAAGTGGCCATCTTTATACATGTGATCGTTGGCTCTTATGATAGGCCCCTTACTCTTACTTAATAGGGGTTCTACTAAAGTTGGTAGAGAGGATTCAGTGGAAAGAAATTTTATTATGTCCAGGATCATTAAGGATGTCTATAGGCCACTCAGTTAACCTTACTGTGGGCTAAACTATGAACCACTGAACTTTTTCATGTCTCATCAATGTAGTATTGTAGCTTATTCCAGTCCTCTCTTTGAAGTGGGGATACCCACCAAGGAAGTCCTGATACACTTGACAAGAGGAGCCACATGTCCAATGAGATGTTTGTTGTAATGATTGCATATTCCTCTGCCCACACTCGGAAGGAAATTGCACTCTCCTTTAAGTCGTAATTACTAAAAGGGCTAAGAGTAACATCTTAGATTACTTATCTGAAGACTTTGCTTTCTTTCTGAAAAAGAATTTTAAGTCTTCTATGGGTTCACAAGGGTATTCAGATGGTTGTTCACACTCAGTGACAGTTTCTGGTTCCGAGGGCTTGAGTTGGATATGGTGAATCCAAGAGTCCCAAGTCTGCTACCTTGACAGCTGATGGAGTTGACAGGATCATCATGTATGGTCTTTCTCAAATTGGTCCTAGGGAAGGAGATAATGAGGGCAGAGACTTCACCAGTCCTAAATCTCTGGGGTGGAATATGGAATTTCCCTTTTCTTTAGGCTGAACTTCTATTACCTGTTGAAGAGTCTGTTAGAATTTAGCAAGTGAGGTGACATCTTTTAGTAAGGCATCTGTTCTTCTATCAAAGAGAAAATCACTAGTGAGAAAAAGATTTCCATAAAGCATTTCAAATGGACCAAGGCCTTAAACTTGAGGTGTATTTCTTGCTTTGATTAGAGCTGAAGATAGTAAGTAAGGTCACTGTAGGTGGGTCTCCTGAGCCATTTTGCAAAGATGTCTCTTAAGGGTCTCCTTTTCTGTACCTTTCCTGATGATTGTGATATCCATGTATGGTGAAGGGGATAGAGAATGCCCAGTGCCTGAAAGACAGCCTGTGTGACAGTTGCTTTAAAAGAAGGCCCATTATCACTCTGTAAGCTCTTAGGAAATTCAAATCTGGGGATGATTTCTAAGATCAAAACCTTTACCACCTCTTGTGCCTTTTCTGTGCTACAAGGAGAGGCCTCAACCCAGTTTGTGAAAGCATCTTCCCAGACTATAGGTATTGGAGCTCCTTACTCTTTGGCATACAAGTAAAATCAAGCTGCCAGTCTTCTCTAGTGTATTAACCATGTGTCTGTATACATGGAGGGACACTGATCCAGTTAAGAGAATTGTTCTTTTGGCAGAGCTCACGTTTTAACTATCTGTTGTATTGTCTGAGAGAATCCCTTTCCTGTGAATAACTTTGAGGCCATTTGCTGGGTCTTGTTTCTCCCCAAGTGAAAGATCTGATGTAAAGTCTTAATACTTTTCCATTGACTAGCACTAAGAAGCAACAATTTACCATCACCTAACTGTAACCACCCTAATGGAAAGAACTGACATCTACGGGAGAGAGCCCATTTGATTTCTGACTGAGAATACTTGACTTGAGTATGATCAAGTGGCCCTTCCCAGATCACCAGGACTTGAAGGGGGCACCCTCGAGCAGCAGTATCAGCCAGTTGATTACCTTGAGATACTTTGTCAACTCCTTTTTGGTGTCCTCTGTAGTGAATAACCACTACTTTGGAGGGCATATAGGCAGATGATAAAGGTTTATCTATCTCTTTATAATACTTTATGGGAGATCCATTGACTGTCAGATAATTTCTTTCTTTCCATGTGACTGTGTGGGCATGTAATACAAGGAAAGCATACTTTGAATCAATATAAATACTGACTTTCTGTCCTTCACTGAGTTGTAAACCCTGGTCAGAGCTATGAGTTCTGCTAGCTGGGCACTAGTCCCAGGGACAAGTGAGGAACTTTCAAGCATCTGATGTAAAGTCATTACAGCACCCCTTGCCTTTCTTGTCCCATTTTCCATGAAGGAACTGCCATCATAGAAGAGAATCAAATCAGGGTCAGTCAAGGGTGTGTCAAACAAGTCTTTTCTGGCAGTGTACATATGGAGAATTACCTGTTCATAGTCATGTCTTTCCACCTCAGTTTCCTCCTTTTCTTCAGAAAGGTGCCAGAATTTAAGAAGGGATATGTCTTTATTTGAATGGCTGATCCTTCTAGAAGTAGAACCTGGTATTTAAGAAGTTGGTTGTCTGGTAGCCATTGGCTCCTTTCAGAAGAAGAACTCCTGCCACATTGTGAGGTCTATGTATAATGAGATCTTTGCCTAAAGTCAACTTGGATGCCTCCAGTACCAGGAATGCCACTGCAACCGCAGCTGTAAGACACGGAGGCCATCCCTTTGCTATAGTGTCTTAAATCATGACTTAGATACCCAGGCTGTTGAGCAGGTCCTTGATCCTGTGTAAGCACTCCTAAGGCCTTGCCCCACCTTTCATCAACATACAGACTGAAATGGTGTCCTGTTGGCAGGCTCAGTACTGGGGCATTTAGAAGCACTTATTTAAGCTTCTAGAATGCAGTTTGGGAACCAGGTTCCCAGGTTAAAATATGGGTATCTGCCTTTTGGGCTTCGTTTATAAGCTGATAGGAGGGTCATGCAATCTCACCATACCCTGCTATCCAAAGGTGACGAAAAACTGTAATTCTGGGAATCTGCTTAGCTGTTTTAGGGTCATGGGCTGCAGGGAAGAAAGTATTGGTTTAATTTTTTTTTTTTCTGGCACCGGGGTTTGAACTCACAGCCTTGTGCTTGCCAGGCAGGCACTTAGGCTGCTGAGCTAAATCCCCAGCCATGTATTAGTTTAATTTTCTCTTCCCCCAGCCTTTGGGTTCCCTTAGACATAATAAAGCCTAAGTATTTTATCTCAAAGCTGCAAAGTTGTACTTTAGGCCTAAAGAGCTTATAACTTCTGTCTACTAGAAAATTCAGCAGAGCATGGGTGCCTTGGCTAGAGAGCTCCTCTGAGGGGGTACATAATAGTATATCATCTACATATTGCAAGAGCATGAATTGGAAAAATTCAGAATACACCAAGTCATGGGAAAGCACTTATCCAAAAAGATGAGGACTGCCTCCAAACCCTTGAGGAAGCACAGTCAAAGTCAGTTGAAAAGCCTGGTCATGAGGATTTTTCACAGGCAAAAAGAAACTGGGAATCTGTATGTAAAGGAATACAAAAGAAGGCATCTTTTAAATCTAACTCTGAACACCAACTGGCATCTTCTGGGATCTGAGAAAGGACAGCATACAGGTTAGGTACCACCAGGTGAATTGGTACTACTGCCTCATTTATCAATCTAAGATCCTGTACCAATCTCCATTCCCCATTCGGTTTTTGAGCTTCCAAGATTGGAGTGTGGCACAGGCTATTACAATGTTTGAGTAGACCTTGTGCCCATAAGTTACTAATTATAGGCACTAATCCTTAGAGGGCGTTATCTCTGATGAGGAAAAATAGTAGGATCTTTGAAGTGTATTTGCACGGGGGCACCTCTTACTGCTTTACCTATTCTACCTTTAGTTCCTGTCTCCATGACGGGGAGGCAGCCCTCCTGACCATGTATATTACAGTATTGAAGTAAAATAAGGTATCTCTCCCCAGGAGGGGAACTGAAATTTTGGCGTAGGAGAAAGCTGTCCCAGTTACAGCCTAAGGGTTGTGAGAAATAACAAGTTACTTCCTCTCCAGTGACTCCTTTAACTGAAGTATGATGGCTGGAAGGAAGGCCAGGGTTGAAAAGAAAGGCCTAGAGACATGCACCATTGTCTAGCAATAGTCTGCTTTCTTTTCCCTCTATAGTCATGATTATCCAGGGCTCCTGTGGAGATGACAGTCTGGCCAGAGGGAGAAGGCAGAGAATGCCCCAGACTCTTTCAGAATGCTGAACCCACTGGCAAGATGGGTCTGATTTCTGGGGCCTCCACCTCAGGGGGCAGTCTGACTTTCAGTGGTCACCTTTTAATCAGGGCATGACTCGGGGGTTCTTACTGTGAGGGTCCTTATCGCCATCCCTCCTAAGGGGGGCTGGCTTTTAGCAGTGGTAGCAGGTAAATTTAATTGTCATGCACTTCTTAGAGCCCCAAGAATCAGACTTCGAGTCTATTCCTTTTAAGGCTTCAACCAAGGCATCCATTTTTTCTTGGTTACTTCATTTTCTCCCCTTGGCTTTCTCCTGGTCTCAATTATAAACTACTGAGGAGGCAGTTCTCACTAAAGTATCAAGTAAGCTATCTGGAGTAAAAGTGCTCTTTTGTAGCTTTTTTCTAATATCTGAGGGTGACTGGGTAATAAACTTGTCTTTAAGAATAATCTGTCCTATCAGATTCAGAGCCAAGAATGTATGTTTTATCAATGCTTCTTATAAACAGGTTAAGAAGGCAGAGGGTTTCTCATCTTTCTCCTAATAAATGGTTAACAATTTAAAATAATTGAAAGACTTAGTTTTCATCCTTCTTATACCTTCAAGAATACATGTCTGAAGATGTCTCCTATTCCAGTCTCCCATCTGGTTAGTAGACCGGTAAGGATGTTGCAAAGGTCTGCTTGGGCTCCAGTAGGAGCCAGCTGTTTCCCTGACTGCCTGTCTTCTGGCCTTCAAAGATTAACAATATGATATTCACCTCCAAATGTAATAGCAACTTACAATGCTGCTTGTCTCATTAGAAGTCAGTGTTTGATCTAAGAGTGACATTACATCTTTCTAGTCTAGTTCATAGGTCTAAGTAAGTTCCCTAAAGACCTCAATGTACTTACCAGGGTCATCTGAAAACTCCCAGATCTTGTTTGATTTGTTTGAGGTCACTGAGAGAAAAGAACACATGAACACAGATAGTCTCATATTCACCATTTACTTCCAGTAAGGGGTACTGAATTTGAGGGGTTTGAACAAAATCAGCTAAGGATGGATATAATCCAGTAGAGGCTTCAATTATGGCTGGCTTAGAAACCTCACCCTTAGAATCCAGACAGCAAGTAGAAGTTATAGTAGATGAGGGTTTGATTAAAGTTGGAAACCTCTGCAGGGTCCAAACCTAGTCCTCAGAATCAAAGGGCAAGTTGGGGGGAACTTCAGGTTGAGTGATAGTGGTTGCATCCAGTTATACCTGAAGGACCAGAGGTGTCTGGTTTTCCTGGCTTACATTTATATTTTGAGCACAAGTAAGGATTATGTCTTAATGCAAAGAAAGCCTGAACAGAAGGCAATTCTGGCCATTTTCCCTTGCTCTTACAGTACAATTCTAGTTGTGAAATAGTATCATAATCAGTACTTCTCTCTGCATTCTATTTTGCCTCTAGGGGGTAGATAGGCCATATGCAGGCACAGAGAAATATTAAACAGCTCTTTCTCAATACATAAGGGTCGAACAATTTCTAGTGCTTAAGAATACATTCCAAAGTAATAAGTGAATTCGACATTGAGTTTCCTCTGCAACACAAGAGGAAAATAGGCATCCCTTTTAATCCCTATATATCCTCTTAAGGTGTCCCCTGAGATGACCTTCTGCGGAACAGATGGCTGCAGAGTGACCAGAAGATAGGTCAGGTCAGACTGGCCACCATTGCTGACTGATACCCTTCCTTTCCCCAGAAACTCACACTCCTAACTCCAGCATGTGTTTCCAAAAGCACAAGCTACAATTGATTCCAGCTATAACAGTCATGTTTAAAAAAGGAAGGATTACTAGCAAAATTAAACCAACAATCAAGAGACCTTTCCAGTTTTTGAAAGAGAGTGAGGAAAATATCAGAGGGAAAATTGGAAATGGTTGGAGCACTTATCAGCCTGCAAAAGAGATCCTTCTAGAGGTAGAGTCAAGTAATGGCTTGGAAAAATTGTACCCTGGGCCCTAGGGCAAAAAAGTCCGTAAGACGTGTGTGGTCTACATAATCACCTAGGCAATCTTCTTTAGGAGCAAGACAAGGCTAAGTTTTACTCAGATTCCACTCTAAAATTTCTGTCTCCATATCTGCAACACTAATGAAGCTCACAGGTTAGAACTTATTGTTCAGCAACCGCCATTTATTAGCAAAGTGTTTTCTTCCCTTACACATATAAATGATGAGCCCCACACCCAGGAGGGGAGTGAGAGCTAGCCAGGAGGCTGAGGATTCTCCATTAAACTAAATGTGTTTTGGTCCCTTAAATATGGTGCTTGAGGAGATAGCTCCTGGTCTCACCCAGAAGTCGGTTCTTTCCACAGGGTCTTAGGTTTAGGTTCCCAAGGGGAACCGTTGCCCAGAACACTTAAGTCGCACATGCCTTTCATGTTTGTTCTCCTGGATGGCCAAAATTCTGTTGTCTCATCTGACCCAGAGCAGCTATTTTGAGGGGGACAGGAGACTTCTGCTTGCTGGCTGTCTCCCTTTTCCACAAAGAATGTCATTTTCTCCTTTTAGGTTTATATCATCCAGGTCACTGATGGCAGCCATGAGTGGACAGTCAAGCATCGTTACAGTGACTTCCATGACCTGCATGAAAAGGTAACTCTTAGGATCTGTGACTTAAGGTTTTGGAGTTTTGAGGCCAAGTTCCCATTGTGCCACACTTAGTTTTAGGGCAAAAGCAATTTCATGCATGTAGCTTACTATAATAAACCAGTTTATTAATGTAACTGGGGAAAAAACTAGTATATCCTAGGAGTTTAATCCCAGTTTGAGGTAGTCTGCAAGGAACATATTTGAATTTTGATTTTCATATTTGAATTTTGAATTCTGATTGCCAGTCCTATATTAGATAGTTTCCCAGGGTGGGGAGAGGGAGGACAGGTTTGAACTTGTTTTACCTAATATAAGTGTCCAGAGCCTGTTCTTTAATATCTGGCTGTGATTCCATTTCTTCTTTGGTTTTGGAGAGAGCTGCGTTTCTCTAGGTCATTGGAAGTGAGAGTGCTTTTAAGACACTTCTTGTTACCTTGATTGTTTTTCATTTTGGTTTGGAAGGTTGGCCGTTTTTTAGAGCTCAAAGCTTTGTTTTTCTGTCCAAAGTCTCCAGATGAAATTCCTCATCTGGTATTGCATTGGTATTTCTAAAACTAACTGGATTTGAAGAAGCCTATCCTAGGTGCACTAGTCGGGTCACTAATACTCCTGGACTACTGCTGTGGAACTTGTAACAAGTGCCTGCCTTCAGCTTCTCACTTTGATTTGCCCAAGCACAGAGCTTCTTAATCTGTGGTTGATAATGCTCATGTTTTCTCACAGCTCGTTGCAGAGAAAAAGATTGATAAAAATCTACTTCCACCCAAAAAGATCATTGGGAAAAACTCAAGAAGCTTGGTGGAAAAGAGAGAGAAGGACCTGGAAGTGTACCTCCAGACTCTCCTGGCTTCCTTCCCTGGCGTGGCCCCCCGAGTGCTGGCCCACTTCTTGCATTTTCACTTCTATGTAAGTTCCACTTGGGGTTCTTGCCTTTTCCTGCACACTCAGCACTGCTAGAGCTAGAGGCAGCAAACCAGTATAGATCTCAGCTTAGAGGAGAGGTGGTTCGGAATTTGACCTTGAGGCTAGAAGATAGAGAAACATCACCTGGGGTGTGAGCAGAAGCACATTCATTAGCAGATTGCCTTAAATAAAACTGACTAGCCACAGAGAAGTTTTCCTCTACCCCAGTAGAGTTTGTTCAGAAAAAATGGCCTGTGGGTGTTTTGAACTCCATTTTCATCAAAATGGGTGAAGATGGGTTAGAGACAGCTGACAGCTGGCCTACACTGCCTTCGAGTTGTTGGTTCACAGCTTGAGAGTAATTAAAGGATGGGGCCTGGATTGCCTGGATCCAGGCCTGCATTGCCAGGTACTGAGGCTGATGGTAGATACCTTCCTATAATGGAGTGTGTGATAGAGCAGCTCTGCCCTCCCTTCTGGGTAGGAACAGTCATGGGCTGCTGGTGACAGAATTGTTGTCAGGCTTCAAAGAGGGCATTTTATACTCAGAAGAAATCATCCAGCCCTTGTATAATGGACGATTTCTGTAATGCCTTCCCCCTTTTTTAGGTTCACCTTGTGAGAATCCATTAGATGTGTTTTATCATAATATCCCAACAGTGTTTCTTTAAAGGCTTCTCCTTTAGACTCTTAAATAGTCTGCCATCAAAGAGTCTGGATATGTAATTTGTGATGCCTTACACAAATAAGCACAAAATTAAGTTTTCAAAGTATTTAACTAGCACTGAAGAAAAGAAAGAAAGGGCATCTTAGCACACACCTGTAATCCCAGCTAGGCTGAGGGAGGAAGATCTCAAGTTCAAGGCCAGCATGGGCAATTTAGTGAAACACACTCAAAATAAAATTTTAAAAAATGGCTAGGGATACCAAAAAAAAAAAAAAAAAAATTGGCAGTTTGAAACCAAAACTTTAAAAATAGCAGTTCCACTTCTGAGAATTTATTTCAAAGAAGAATTGGGCAGGTGCAAAAAGGATATATGAACAAAGGTAGTCATGCCAGGATTTATAGCAAGATACTGAAGACAATCCAAAAATCCAGTGGGAGGAGGTTAAGAAAAATGAAGGGTGCAGCAATGCAATTGGCTATTATGCTGTTACGAAAGTGCTGGCACAGCTGTGCATTTGTTAACATGGGAAAATAGTTAAAGGAAATGAATAGACTTCATAGACTAGGGCTCTGTTTTATAAGAAAAATATTTTTATGAACATATTTAGGAAAGTTCTAGAAGATTATACATTAAAATGCTAGGAACAGTTTTTCTCTGGGCAGTAGATTTTCAGATAACTTACATTTAATTATTTTTCCCTTAATGTGATGAAGATAGGAAAGAATTCCCTCCCCTTTTAGTCCTGTCTTGTAGGAAGGTACATATAGGTCATGGTTATAAAGTCTCAGACATATTTAAAATACAGCTTTCTAGAAGTGATTGCAGAGTAAGACAGCTGAACCTTTCATAGAGCAAAAAATACAGTCTAGAGACTTGGGATTTGGTGATGGTGCTACTCTCCGGTCACCAAGCGAGAAGAGGCCTGGGGAAAAATGGTGACATTACAGCTGGGATATGTTATGTGCTTAGGATTTTATTAATTTATACTGTTAGCATATGTGGTAAACAACACTTTAGTGTTACAAGTTGTGTTGTTTTGTTTTGAAGCAGGGTCTTACTTTGTAATTCAGGCTAGACTTAGACTCACTGTGTAGCCCAGGCTGGACTTGAACTTGCAGCAATCCTTCTGCCTCAGCCTTCTGAGGGCTGAAATTACAGATGTTCACCACATGCCTGGTTGCAAGTGTTTATTTTATTTTTTTGGGTCCTGGGAATCGAACTCAGGACCTTGCACTTGCCAGGCAGGCATTGTGCCATTGAGCTAAATCCCCAGCCCTGCAAACTTTATTTTACATTTTCTTTTCTTTCTTTCTTTTTTTTTTTTTTTTTTTTGGTACCAGGAATTGAACTCAGGTCCTCATGCTTGCCAGGCGGGTGCTGTGCCACTGAGCTATATCCCTGGTCTTACATTTTCTTATGTGAGAAAAAATTCACATTCCTCATTTAAGTCTTGCAGATAAACTTCACTGGTTAGTATTTTCGAAAACTTTGTCCACTTAAGGAAGAAACATGATGAGCAGCCCTTTAAAAGTATAATTCTTACTTATTTATTTTTACAGCACTAGGGATTGAACACAGGTCCTTTGTACTGAGCCAAATCCCCAGCCTTTTGAAGTTTTTAATTCATTGTTATTATAGTATATTTTATAATTGTTCTATCTTAGTATTAGTTGTGGTTAATCGCCTACTAAGTCTAATTTATAGATTAAACTTTTATCGTGAGTCTGTATATATGGAAAAAAACGTAGTGTATATAGTCTGGTCCCATCTACAGTTTCACACATCTACTAGAGGTCTTGAAACATATCCCCCATGGGTAAGAAGGGGCTTCTGGACCACTTTGTCTTTGTTTATCAATTGTTGGACGTTTGGGTTGTTTCCATTTTGGGGTTATGAGTAGCACTGCTGTGAACACTTACGCACAGTAGTCCCTCTTTATCCACAGGGGGATGCATCCTAACACCAAGGATAGTACCAAGCCCTCTATGTACTATGTTTTTTCTTTTTCTTTTTCTTTTTTTGGTACTAGTGATCGAACTCATGACCTCGCGCTTGCCAGGCAGGCGCTTTGTACTTTGTATTTTCTATATATACACAAGTTCATTGCCTTCTCTGTCTTAATCAAGTACTTACACACTGCGGTGGTAACTTTTGCAGTTTGAGGTGCAATAATAGAATTAGCAGAAATTTCTTTTTTCCTTCTTCATAATTTCACAGACAGAAGATTCATTTTTACTGTATATCTCAGCAATTTCAGCCTATCATTTTTTCTCATAAAGTGGAAAAGTTTCGTCTTTTTGCTTAAGCAAGCACTTTAAGATTTCTCTTTGGCTTGTCCAAACTGACACTGTCAGTCCTTCACTTTGAGACTATTATAGAGTAAAATAAGGGTTAAACGCAAGCACCTCCAGACTGTGATAAGGTGGGTACTACGTGACCTGTGTGCAGGGTAGCTACACTAAATGAGGCCCAGTTTATGTCTCAGGAGTGACAGCAAGATGGCATTAGATTTTATCATTACACTCAAAATGGCACACAATTTAAATTTTTGAGCTATTTATTTTTGGAATTTTCTATTTAATAATTTCAGGCTGTTTCAGGTGTCTATAGGTGTCTGAAACCCAGAAAATGAAATTGGATAAGGAAGGAATATAAAATTATATTTTTATTTATTTATTTTTGGCGGCACTGGGGATTGAACTCATGATCTCATGCTTGCCAGGCAAGTGCTTAGGTCACTGAGCTAGATCTCCAGCCCTTAAAATTATATTTTTATATCTGTTGAAAGCTGGGTCATGCAGTAACTCTGTTTTGACTTTTTGAGGAACTGCCAAATTTTTTTTTTTTTAATTTTATTTTATTTTAAAGAGAAAAAAACAATGATACAGAATTTCAAAATAAGATAATAGGAAATCAACAATGGTTAATATATTGCATATTGTTATCTTCAGAGTAATTACTCAGATTACAAGACATAGGCCTGCAACATTGATCAAACAGTATAAGCACAAAGCATTCTTCTCAACAAACTAAAAGAAATTAGTAGTATAATTATCTTAACTGTCTTGTGTGTGTGTGTGTACATTTTTGTGTTCTTTCCCTTCTTTTCTCCTTTCCCCCATCCCAGTTGCTCTTTCCTTTTGATCAGTTTCTTCCCCTTTGACAATATCTATTGTACATTTGGGGTATTATTAACTCTGAGTTTCTTACACTAGGGAGACGATACAATGTTTACAGATGCAAGACTGATTTATTTCACTTATGAGTATGGTCTCTAGTTGCATCCATTTACCTATAAAAACCTCGAGTTTATCCTTCTTTATAGCTGAGTAGTACTCATTGTATAAAAAGACCACCTCTTTTTTATCCATTCCTCAGTTGATGGGCATTTGGTTTGTTTCCAGGATTTAGCTATTACAAATTATGCTGCCAGCAACATGGGTACATATATCGCTGTGGTATGTTTTTAATTCTTCTGAGAAAACATCCAGAAGGGGAATAACTGGATTGAACGAGACATCCCCAGTCCTAGTTTTTTGAGGAATCTCCACACTGATTATTGCAGTGGTTGCACCAGTCTACACTCCCACCAATAGTGGAGAAGCATTCTTTTTTCCCCACACAGCCCCGCCAGTATTTGTTATTGATTTCTTGATAATAGCTATTCTTTCTGGGGTGACATACAATCATAGTGTTGTTTTAATTTACATTTCTCGAATGACCAATGATGTTGAACATTTTTTCATATTTTTTTGCTTTTCATATTTCTTCATCTAAGAAGTGTATATTCATGTCAGATGCCCCTTTTTGAATTGAGTCTTTGAATTCAGGAGGCCCTGATTTTTTTTCAGTTCTTTATACATTCTACATAGAAGTCCTTTGAGGGACAGTTGGCTAAAATTTTTTCCCACTCTGTAGGTTGTCTTTTCGCTCTGTTGGTGATTTCTTTTGATGTGCAAAAACTTTTTAATAAGGTGACATCCCGGTTGTTGATTCTTTGAAGTACTTCCCTTGCAGTTTAGTTTTTGTTCATAAACTCTTTACCTACACCTATGTCTTCAAGATTTCTAGCTATTTTTTTTTTCCAGTAGACTTAGGGTTCCAAGTTGTTTTTCAAGTTGCTGTGCTTTTCCTACCTGCTGTATATAGGTTCTGATTTGTGCACATCCTCATATCCTTGCTAACAGTTGTTCTCATTCTTTTTCTTTTATTAAATCCTAGACATCTCATAGTGTGAAGCGGTACAGTATCTCATTGTGGTTTGGGTTTGCATTTTCACAGTGACTAATGATATTGAGCCTCTTTTCATGTGCTTATTGGCCATTTGTCTTCTTTGAAGAAATGTATTCAAATCATTTGTCCTTCTAAACTTTAGGTGGTTTTTCTTTTTTGTTGAGTTCTAAGAGTTCTTTCTATATTCTAAAGGCTAGAGCCTTACCAGAAACATGATAGGCAAATAAAATGATTCCTCACATTCACATTGTTTTGTTTTGAGATGGAATCCTGCTATGTTGCTCAACCCATCCTTAAACTCATAATCTTCCCACTTCATCCTCCCCAGTTTTTGGAATTATACGTGTGTGTCATCATGTCTGACCTTATACCTATTTTCTTTTAGGAGTTTGAGTTGTAACTTTTTTCTTGTGATACTAGAGATTGAACCCAGGGCCTTTTCACTGAATGACATACCCACCCTTTTTATTTTTCACTTTGAGACAGAGTCTCATTGAGTCACTAAATTGCTCAGGCAGGGCTAGAACTTGTGATCCTCCTGCCTCATCATTCCAGAACCCTGGGATTACAGGTGCCACCACACCTAGCTAGCTTTTGTATTTAGATCTTTGATCTATTTGGAGTTAATTTTTAAATATGGTTCAAGGTAGGGGTCCAACTTGGTTCTTTTCTGGTGTGGATTTTAAGACAAGGAAAGACAGCACCACTTCTCTCCCTAGCCAACTCTGAGATGGGAAATTTAGAGGATAGAAGAGCCTGTGTTTGCTATCTCTCTGGATACCTCTACCCTGATCTTGGGCCTGTGGCAATAGACTCCACCCCAGAACTCCTAGAAGTTTTCATTTTTGGTGGAATAGAATCCCATAGAGAATTTCAGCAAATCATTTTAGGACAGGAGAGTGGTCTTAGAATCAGGCGGAACTGAATTTATCTTTTTCTGGGCCCCAGTCTCTCTTCTTGATGTACTGAGGGGCCTTTTGAGACCTGCAGGAGACCATGTAGTGGCAAACCTAAGGCACATGTGCCACAGCGGCTGTTGGTATCATTGAAAATTCTAAAAGATTTGCCATCAAGGGTCTAGGGTTTAGAAGAGATGGGTTTAGGTTCGGAGTTTTCTACATGCCTGCCAGCCATTACTAGCTGTCCTAGTAAGGGAAGACACTTGGATCTCTTGAAAAATGATTTTTTGTGTCATTTTCTTTGTTTTTTTTTTTTTCCAAATTCATTTTGTTTCAAGAATAAAAAGAAAGAAAAAAAAGAGAAAAAGTAGAAAAAAGACCACAACAAAATTTCAAAATGCATCAACCAGGGGCAACAATGATACTTACATTGCACACTGTCATCCTCAGATCATTCACCCAGAGCACAAGACATCTGCATTCAATTGTCCAAACAGTACTGGCACAAATCTTTCTCTTCAGTGAACTCTTTAAGAGATCAGTAGTATAAGTATCTTAACTTTTCTTTTTATGTACATATACATACACATATACCTATGTTTTTTCTTTCAGCTTGTCATACTAATGAAACAATATGATGTTTACACATGTGTTTTATTTATTTCACTAATGAGTATGTTCTCAAGTTGCATCCATTTACCTATAAAAGTCTTCAGTTTCTCCTTCTTGATGGCTGAGTAGTACTCCATTGTATAAAAAGACCACATCTTTTTTATCCATTCCTTAGTTGATGGACATTTAGGTTGTTTCCAAGATCTGGCTATTACAAACTGTGCTGCTGTAAACATGGGTGCACATATATCTTGATGATTTGCTGCAGTCTGTTTGCCAGTATCTTATTGAGGATTTTTGCATCAGTGTTCATTAGGCAGATTGGCCTGTAATTCTCTTTCTTACTTGAGTCCTTCTCTGGTTTTGGTATCAGACTAATGCTTGCTTCCAGGAATGAATTTGGAAATATTGCTTCCCTTTCAATTTCATTAAAGTGTTTTTATTTTTTGAGATAGGATCTTTCTATATAGCTGAGACTTGCCTTGAGCTTGCTGTAAAGCCCAGGCTGTCCTCAAACTTGAGATCTTCCTGCCTCAACCTCCTGGGTGCTGGAATTAAGGGTACGTGCCATCATGCCCAGCTTCTTTTTCTCGTTTCAGAGCCATTTGACTAGAACAAAGATGCCTTTCAAAATCTAGAGCTATTATGGAATTGTTACCATCTTGATGTTGGCTGTAGCATCCAGTTTATTTTCATAATTTGTTTTACTTGCAAAGGGCCAAGGTCGTGAATAATATTTCTTTTCAGCTTGCAGTCTTGGCATTCTCTTAAAGTTTAGGTTTGAATTCCTTAATGGGGAGTCTGCTTAAAGCTAGATCGCACATAATATGCCTGACTTCAGCCAGCATGCTTTATCACCAAAATAAAGAACTTAGACAAGGATCCCTAATCCTTAGCATGTGTGTCCAGCCACATTCGATGATGGCCTTAGGAATGTGTAAGTGATTTTCTAATTAATGCCCCACTGATAAGCACTGTCCTCTCACAAGCTAAGCAGAAGAGTCAGGGTTTCATTGAGCATAGGCACATATATTTGGGGAGTCTTAGTTACCTTTCTCTAGTTGCTGAGACAAAATATCAGACACCCAAAATTAAGGAAGGGAAGGGTTATCTAACTCACAGTTTGTTGAAGTTTCAGTCCCTAATCAGCTGGCTGCTAGGCAGGGTGGCATGGCACAGTAACCACAGCTTGTGGCAGTATAAGACAGCAAAAGGAGCAAGTGCAAAAAGCAGAAGAGCAAACCTCTTTTCCTCCCTTATGTAGTAAGCAGGCTACCCCCTAGCCTCCCGCCCCACCCCCAGCTGGTGTGGCACTCACACCATCTCCATGCCCTCCTCTTGCACAGGAGGAGGATGTTTACAAAATGGCTCCCTGCTGAGTGGTTTAAAGTTCTAAACTCCTCAAGTTGACACAGTGTATCAACCATTACACACTTGGTTGTGGGGTTCTCTGTACAGACATGCTCAGTCAGAATGTAAGTCACAGAGCTATAGCCTGGTGTGTTTATATATAAAGCACGGACTTCTTCCCAACTCAGGGCATAGCTCAGTGATAAAGTACTTCCCTAGCGTGCACAAGGCCCTGGGCAAGGGATAAAAAAGAAAAATACCTTCACCCAAGGCTGCACACCACCATATAATGCTGGTAGGCAGGAAGTATGGCTGATCAGTAGGTCCCATAGGGCATTTGGGGAGGGAGTGTTTTAAAATACTGTATAGTTAATGTTACTTTTTTCTCTCAGTCCTGGAATTTGAACCCATGGTTTCACACATGCTAGGCAAGTACTCTATCACTGAGCTGCATCCTCAGCCGCCCCCATCCCCTGTTTTTTTTTTTTTGGGCACTGGGAATCAAACTCATGACTTCATGCTTGCCAGGCAGGCACTTATGCCACTGAGCTAAATCCCTGGACCCCCTCAGCCCTTTTTAAACTTGCATTTTGAGACAAGGTCTCCATTGCTCAGATTGGGCTTGAACTTGCAGTCTTCCTTCCTCAGCCTCCTGAGTAGCTGGAGATGTCTGTGACCATCCTCTGTGGTAATGTCTGCTTTAATGTAAAATTTTTCTTGTTTTCTCCGTAGTGGGTTCAAGAGCAGTCTGAACTATATAGCGAGGCTCTCCTCCAAAAAATTTTTGTCATTTTAATTTAAAATTTTATTGAAGAATTTTGTTTTGTTTTGTTTTGTTTTTTGTTTTTTGAGACAGTCTTAGTATGTAGTGCAGCCTGGTCTTGAACTCATGGCAATCCTCCTGCCTCAGCCTCCTGAGTGCTGGGATTACAGGCGTGTGCCACCATGCCTGGCCAATAGTTTTTTTTTTTTTAATTAGCTTTGACTCAGATATTTGTGTCACCCTAAAGCACTTCAAATCCTTTCAGCACCCATAGAGTAGAACATGTGGAAACCCACTGTCCTCAGAGGTGATTTCCCTGGGAGTATCACCAACAGCTGAGGACTAAGGGCCACAAGACGCCCCTGCCCTCACTTTCTGGTCTAGAGAGGTGTGATTCTGCCCAGCCTCGCCCACAGGCTCACAGTTAAACCAGAGAAGGCCAGTGCTCTAGGTCAGCAGGCTGAGGCATGTCTGTGTTCCTCTGTTTCATGCAGCCTCCAAAGGTGAAGGTCAGCCTGGGAAAACAAGTGGAAAGTACAGTAACTGTGCATTTCTTGTGCCCCCGAGAGCAGGGAGAAAAATATATTGCTTTTGAGATGCCTCAGAAATGAAAGAATGTTCTTCCCTTGGCACTGTGAGGCAGAGACCACTCAGCAGGCTTTTGTGATAGCAACAAGGCATACAGTTTAATACCTGGGTGCAGGCAGACAGAGGGCGATAAGGCTGTCTGTAGGGAAACAGAGAAGCAGGCCTTTTTTATAGGAATTGAAAGAAGGCAAGGGACATGAGTCACGAAGATCTTAGTCAACATCAATAATCAAAGTTCTCTGGCAGTCTTGCACCTCAGTGGGCGAAGTCATTGAGGCCTCTGATGTAAATTTGGGGTGTCTCCAGATGTCCTGAGACCTGCAAGATCCCATGCCCTATCTTACCTCTTTTACTCTCCACCAAGAACAATGCCTCTGCTGGCAAACAGGTTGAGTGCTGGGAGGCTCATGTCCTGTTTGAGCCTTACAGGCACAAGCCCTTGGCTCTCACTGTCTCAGCTTTCTGTGTCTTCTGGAAATTTTGTCCCTGTCTGTTTTTCAGGGCCAGCATTCAGGGTGATTCTTTCTCCTTGTTATTTCTGAGCTGACATTAGTTGCTGTGGGACATGAAGGTGGTTCTTGCTGATGGTGAGACAGGAAGCCCTGTTCCCATGAGAGGCCTCCAAGAGCCCTGTGTATTGACAGTACCTGAGAGGCCTCAGGGCGACTGTTGGGGAATTGATGTGGGTGCGCTTAGGCTGCCCCTGGGGCATCTCAGAGCCAGGCAGTTTGTCTTCAGGGAGAATTTGTAGACAGAGCTTGGTTCCCAAAACTATTTACAGAGAGACAGACCTTTGATCATTCCATGCTCTTCCCAATCTTGAGGTCTTCACAGTTGCCAGGGAAAACTAATTGAAGAGTTTGGATGATACTGATGTTAAACTTGAGAGTGAGCCCATAACCTTTCACATCTTAACTACAACCCAGTTCTTCTGGCCCTTGTACATTTGACCCTGCACCCTGCCAGAAAGGAGCAGAAGGAAATTAGGAGAATACTTTTGTAATCTTAGGATAGAGGAAGAGGCCCTGCAAGTCATAAAGGAAAAGAATTACCGGTTAAACAATGTAAAAATAAAGAACCTCAGTATGTGAAGAAAACCACCATGAACAAAAGTAAAAAGCAGGCTGAGGGGGAGTGTTTGTAGCACATTGACAACCATTAAAATAGCCATGTTGAATAAAAGAGATGAGAAAGAGAAAAAAATAGCCAAAGAGAAAAACAGGTAAAAGGATACTTTGTCTCCTATTGCCTTTTAAGTCCCATGAACATGTGAATTGCATGTCCTGGTGACAGTGATGTTCCCATGAGTTAGGAGAGTGACTGTACAGCCTCCTTCTGGGCCTTATTACAAAAAGGCCTTTTGGCTGCTGTCTGTCAGTCAGTTAAACTCTTACCTGTGGGATGTGGGGCCATGGGCTTTGCAAAGCCCTGGCAACTCCACGGTTACCCACTGCAGTTCCGAGCCAAGTGCTTGGGTATAACCCTGCTCGTTTCTACTGTGTGAAATTGAAGGGTCTTGGCACCTCCCTACCTGCGTTTACTTGTGTATGTAACGAGGCTCAATAGCAGCTTCCTCCTGTAGGGCGCCAGGAGGTGTCAGTGAGCCAGCACTTACAAGTGCTCAGGTATTGCCCAGCGTGAGTTAGAGCCCAGCATGTTAGTGGTCCTGTGACTGAGGGCTTACCCTTGTCATGCCTCCTTCATCACACCACTAGAAAGGAAATCTTCTCCCATCTCCTGCTAGTGATTCTGGGGCTGTGTGGTACTATTAGGAAATGGTGATTTCCAGGGAGAGTTGGCTCTAGGAGGTCCTTCAGCCCAGCAAGGTAATGGGGACCTCTTTTCCAAAAGAAATAGGATTTCTTCTAACCCTAACCCTAACCCTAATGCCAGCCCCCAGCATAACTCTGGTTTCCCTGCTTTTGAGATCTTGCAGGTATCCATATAACAGGAAATACTTAACTTCCCTTTTTAAGCTCCTTGCTTTATTATAAGTTTACACCATCCTTTAGTTTGTTTGCTCTTGTAGAGCAGGAGTCCAGGCATGCATCCTGAACAGCTAATAACGTAGCCCCACAAAATTGTAAACTTATGGGAGCTGGATGAGGTGACACTTGCCTGTAATCTCAGCACTGGGAAGACTGAGGCAGGAAGATCGCTGCAAATTCAAGACCAGCCTGGGCTACATACTGAGTTCAAGGCCTACCAGAACTGCACAGGGAAACCCTGTCTCAAAAAAAAAACAAAAAAAAAAACAAAGAAATTTTTTGTGAACTTAACATTAGTGTGATTTTTTTAGGGTATTTTTTATTACTTAATTGGACAGTGCTCAGGAGTGGACTGTGTAGACGCAGCAGAAGGCTGTGCCCAGGAGGGTGCGCCGCAGAGCAAACTACCTGCACCACCATAAACGAGTCAGTTAATTCAAAACCCACGTGTACCAGGCGTTTCTTGTGCTTATGGGACTTGGCAAGTAAAACACAAGTGATTACCAGTAATAATATTTCAGCCTATCTTTATTATCAAAAAGACCTGTAAGTTTTCTTATTTACTTAACAAACTTGGACTTGTTTTATTGCATAAAATAGTTTAATAGCTGGGTGCGGTGGCTCATACCTGTAATCCCAGGACTTGGGAGGCTGAGACAGGAAGACTGCTATGAGTTCTAGGCCAGCCTGGACTACACAGCAAGACCCTGTCTCAAAAAAACAAAAAATAGTTTTATAAATTAAACTTTTTTTAGCAGCTATGGAATAGGAAGTATAAAAATATATCAAATAGTTTTTTGCTCATGATATTGGATACTGTCATAATTAGATATGCAGCATCACTAGTGGCTAGAAATGTTGCTGGGCATAGAGCGCACATGGGAGGCTGAGGCAGGAGGATCACACAAGTTCAAGGCCAGCCAGAACTATATAGTGAAACTGTGTGGAGAGGGAATGCTCTAATACAAATATTTTAAATGTTTTGTTACATTAGCTACATTGTATCTTTTATACGAACCCAAGACAATCCCTCTTCACTCAGTGCATCCTAGGCAAGCCAAAAAGTCAGACCCCATGAACTAGACAGTTGGCCCTACGGCAGTACAGGGGTAGGTAGTAGAGAATGTGTGAATCTCGGTGACTGGGGACAGATGCACTTTCCAACCATTGGTTTTGTTTTCTTTGCAGGAGGTAAATGGTATCACTGCAGCACTGGCTGAAGAACTCTATGAAAAAGGTAAATGGCCACTGGCCCTTTAAAAGCTGGGCACAACTTGCCTGGTCCTTCCAGGGAGTCACAGAACTGAATCTGTGAAGTCCTAGCCAGGGCCCCCCTCCTTAGAATACTCAAATCCAAGTCTGCGCACCTACCTGCACTGCGGACAAGTAGTAGTCCTTCACCTTAGGACTCTTGAGTCCTGTGTTGGGAGCTTAGCCCGCTGTCAGGATCTCCTCTAAGGCCCCGTGGCTGGTTGTGGGGAGAACTGTGGTATGCTGCCCTCTTGTATCTGGTTTGTCCTTACCTGAAAGGATTCAGATGACAAACAGAAGCCAACCTGGGGTCGCAGCCCTCCTAGAGAGCATAGTAACTGTAGGTAATATGTGCAGCACAGGCCTTACCTTCAAGCCCTGTGTTGACCATCTTACTGCCTTCTGCCAGGAGCCATAGGTACTGGTGAGGACAGTAGTGGTCAGAGACCTAGTAACTGCTTGAGGCTGCATAGCTGGAAGGAGCAGAGGCCCAGATGCCAGTCCGGCTGAGAAGCCACCTTGCTCTCAGGTTCTACACTGTCCTGGCATCTTAAGCCTGCACCTAACCTCAGTGTCTGCATTTTGGAGGTTGTAACAGATCTGTTGTCTAGAATGCTACCTCTCATCAGCCTTGTCCTGGCTCAGTGCCTTAGATCTTGACTCAGCCTCAGGGTGGGGCCCTAATGACACAGTCCCCGTGCCTTTTCCTTCTCTGTTGTTACATGTCCAGGGTTGTTCTGTGTTGGGGGTGAGCTCAGGAGGGCAGCTGCTCCTGCATGCTTAGGGTCGTGGCTTCATCTCGATGCAGTGGGTGCGCCTGTAATAGGTGCTTGCTCTGTGCTTACTGACTGCCGTTGGCCTGGTGAGCAGATGCCCTGGCTGGCTGATGAGCTGGCACTAGGGCTGAAAGCTCATCCCGGAGCATATGGCTGTTGCAGGAGAGCAGCTCCTGGGGGCCGGTGAAGTCTTTGCCATTGGGCCGCTGCAGCTGTATGCAGTCACGGAGCAGCTGCAGCAGGGGAAGCCCACGTGCACCTGCGGGGACGCCAAGACTGATCTTGGGCACATCCTGGACTTCACCTGTCGCCTTAAGTACCTGAAGGTAAAGCTGCAACAGCTCAGTCATGGAATCTTTCCATTTGGTTGGAATGGAGATTGTGGGGCGGGGGCAGGGTGAGGTTGAAGGGAGGTCCCTTTGTATTCTTGGCTGTGAGCACCAGGGGCATTGTGAACCAGTGTCTTATTACACACACACATACACCCCATATTGGGAATTGAACCCCAAGGCTTTTGCCCTGAGCTGCATCTCTGTCCCACCCCCCACCCCACCCCCGTTTTGAGGCAGGGTCTAGTTAAATAGCCAGGCAGTATTCAAACTCATAATCCTGCCTCAGCTTCCCAAGTGCTGGAATTACAGTCTCATGACACCTGGCTTGTTTCATTACTTCAAACTTAAGCATTGGCCTGCTTTATTGAAGGTAGAAGTGGTCAAAGCTTTAGAGGTGGCAGCTGCTGTGATACCAACCCAAGAATGTGGATGGGGAGTGGTGGTAGCAGCATCCTTAATTTAAGCCATATCTTTGGCTTTAGGTTTCTGGCACAGAAGGACCTTTTGGGACCAGTAACATTCAAGAGCAGCTCCTGCCATTTGATCTGTCAATATTCAAGTCCCTTCATCAGGTAGAGGTAAGTCCCAGGGGAGCTGGACTGGGGGCATCGTTTTGCTCCCAGCTATCTGGCTAGGGAACAGTGTGAATGTCCAGTGTCCAGATTTAATTACAAGGCTCTGTTGCTTTTGCGTGTGGCAATATATGACAGATGCTGTCAGGAAGTCAGGCCCCTTTAAAGGTAGACAAATTGAAGAGGTCCTCTTCTGGCTTCGTCGGGTCTTTTCTCCATCCCTGGCATGGGGGGCAGGAATCCAAACACTTTTCCTATGGGGTACTTCAGAGAATGTTTATAGTCAGTCCTAAACAGCTTTGGGAAAAGGGAGGCTGTGGTCACCTTCTGTTGCTAAGGATTTAGACTTGCCCATGGTTGGACTGCTTTTGTGTTTGCATGATATACCTACTCCCTGAGACTTCTGATGGGGCTACAGTACCATTTCTGGACAAATGTTCTTTGTTCCAGATAAGTCACTGCGATGCTAAGCACATCTGTGGACTGGTTGCCTCAAAGCCCACCTTAGCTACCCTGAGCATCCGCTTCTCAGCAACCTCAATGAAGGTAAGCTTTATCTGTTTCCTGCCTAGGGCCCTCTCTGTGCAGCAGAGTCCTGACTGTGGTCCCAACCACTGAG
>RJWT010012345.1:0-22537 GCA_004365215.1 Cuniculus paca
GACCCCAGAGGTCTCTGTGGAGAGGCACAGTGGTGGAGGAGAGCGGCAGACACAGAGGTCTGTCTGCACTGGCTGGCAGTGAGTGCAGAGGACTCAGTCCTCCTGCCGGACAGAGTGATTGGCTGGGAGTCGTTTTGGACTCAGGCAGGATAAGCCCAGGGCCAGGACTGCTGCCAGCTTCTTCCAGCAGCTCCAGATTGGGTGCAGACCCACAGAAGTTGCTTGGACTGAGTCCCACTCCCTTGGGTATTCCAGAGAACATTGTGCAGGTTCCTAATCAGCTTAGGTCCACAGGCCCTGGCCGGTTCCACTCCCATGAAAACTCCGAGGGCGCTTGTGGGCTGGTACCCAGCTCAGTGCAAAAGCATGGGCACCCACCATCAGATACCAGTAGCCAACACTGGCTAGAAAAAACAGACAGATTTGCTTCAGAGAAACTGTAGCCAATGATGGAAGGCAGGTCCCAGGAAGTGCCTGGGACCCCACTACCCACATGTATGGAAGAAACCAGGAATATGTCAAGATAAAGAAGGAAAAGGCAATCTCTGGCATCCAACCCAAGCAGTGCAAGTCCAGAAGAAGTAAACATGGAAGAGACCAGGAGTTGCACACCTGAAATGTCTGAAGTGACATCAACTGAAACAACAACTTCACGAGGCTATAAAAGAAATAACTTCACGAGGCTATAAAAGAAATTAGAATAGGAATACTATCCCAGATAAAAGAAGAAATGAAAAACATAATAAAAGAATTACTAAGCACCACTAAAGAAGACATAGGTAAAAAAAAAAATAAAGAAACATAGGAAAATGAGGGAAACCATGAATGAACAATATAAGAGAGATTTAGAATGCATGAGACTTGTTACGGTTGATACATTGTGAGCAGTTTAGAAGTTTAACAGAGAGATTCAGCAGGGACCCAGGGTTCTTACCTTGTAAATATCCTCATCCTGTGTAAAGGAGGGCAAGGATATTTTGTGAGTACTACACCTGCCCTGGAAGGGGGTGGCCTGTGTAAGGGAGGAGAAGAGGTTGGTTTTCCCCTCTTTTGCTCTGGCTGCCACTTTGAAGTGTTGCCCCAGTGCCCTGCCACCCTGCCTTGGAGCCAGCTGATTATGGACTGAAATCTCCAGAAACTATAAGTTAAACAAACCTTTTCTTCCCTAATTTTGGGTGTCAAGTGTTTGTCTCAGCAATGAGAGAAAAGTAACCAAGACAGAATTTGGTACTAGTGGAGTGGGGTTGTTGCTGTGACTGTACCTGACCATGTGGTTCAAGAGCCTTTGGGAATGGCTTGTAGGAAGAGTTTGGAAAGCTTTGGAGATGTCACCTGAAAGAGAAGCCCTGGAACAGCTTAGGCTGTTCTTTAGGGGAGATTCTGGTCAGAGCTTGGGAGACCAGAAAGCTGATAGAAACCCTGCTGGTAAAGACCAGGCTCAGGAGGTTTCTGCTAGAAAGAAGGACTGCATTGGTTGTTGGACTCCAGATGATGTGTTATGGCTTGGCAGAAAGTTTGTCTGCATTTTGCTTGTGTCCAGAGACTTTGCCTGAGACTAAGATTAAGGATGATGGACTCATTAATCTGGCAGAAGAAATTTCAAGGCAGTTGAATGTTGAGGCCATGGCATGGCTATTGTTAGGGGCTTTTAG
Organism: Cuniculus paca; assembly: GCA_004365215.1. Classification (NCBI taxonomy): domain Eukaryota; kingdom Metazoa; phylum Chordata; class Mammalia; order Rodentia; family Cuniculidae; genus Cuniculus; species Cuniculus paca. The sequence goes on from RJWT010012345.1 coordinate 1,653, forward strand.
CCAGATTTACATTGTGAACCAAGAGCACAGAGCCCAGCAGGGTGATTTGAAATGTGAGTTTGGCCAGAAAGGAAGCTCCAATAAAGTTGTGCACTGTAAAGATAGAGATGAGATCTCGATTGCTGAGAAGGAACAGAAAAATAGAAAAGATGACCTGAAGGCATTACAAAAAGCAGCAAGTCTTGAACCTTTGCAGCTTCCAAGCTGCAAAAGTGGAAGACTGCTTTGAGGAGAAAGCCCCAGAGCATCATGTTCCAGAATGGTGGCAGAGGCCCCAAGAGGTTCTAGAACAGCAGCAACATAGAGAACCCATTCCTCACAACCAGGTTCAGAATGCCCAGCGATCCAGGCACTCAACCCCTACAGCCAAGAGAGAGGAAAGCCTGGCGACTGCTCCAGCTGGCAACAGATATCAGCATCATCCACGTGGTACTGGTTTCAAGTGCATACAGAATGTGCAAGTTCTGGGGTTGAAAAGGCTTCCACCTCAATTTCAGAGGGCCTGGGAGGCCAGGCAGTGTGCCCCTGAGAGGGCAGTATGTGAAGCTGTGAGTGTGAAGCCAAAGGTACATTGGAGACCCCAGAAATTTGGAAAAGCCAGGAATGTGGATCATCCAAGGAAACCTGCAATAAGGAAGCAAAGCCATCCCAAGAGAGAAGCCATGGGATCAGTGACCACCAGAAGTGCCATAGGGGTGGAGCCACACAAGCCCTTTGGAGCTCACAGTTTGCCACAGATTGCTTTGGAAGCTGGACACACAGCTACAGGATTTAACATTTACCCTGCTGGATTTTGGACTTGTTTTGGTCCCAATCCTTTGTACCCTTCTATTTATAACTTTTGGAATGAAAATGTTCGTCTTGTGCCTTGAATGTTGGAAGTGTTTAACTTTGCTTTCATTTGTACAGGGGCTTGCAGCTAAGGTTGGCCTTCTATCTCAGAGGAGACTTGGGACTTGAACTTTTCACCAATGCTGAAACTGTTAGGACTTTGACAACTCTTGCAGACAGACTAAATGCCTTTTGTATAAAGGGATGTGGATGAGTCTTTGGGTGTCCAAGGATAAAATGTTATGTTTCTAATGTAATGTAATGTTGATTGAGTTACTGCTGGTTTTTTTTTTTTTTTTGTGGCACCGGGGATTGAACTCATGACCTTGTGCTTGCCGGGCAGGTGCTTAGACTGCTGAGCTAGATCCCCAGCCCTGTTTTTGAGACAGGGTCTCACTATGCCGTTCAGGCTGGCCTTGAGCTCACTTTGTAGCCCAGGTTGGTTTTGAACTCACAACGATCCACCTGTCTCAGCCTCCTGAGTGCTGGGATTGCAGGTGTGAACCACCATGCCTGGCCTTACTGCTGGTTCTTAAGGATTTTTAAGCTGTGTTATAATGTTCAAGTTGCAAAATGGTAATAATTAGCCTGTCTTGGTGTCTGGAGGCTGATTTAAAGAAATATGTTTGTTTGCCAAGTTGACAAGGGGTGGATTGTTATGGTTGATACATTGTGTCAACTTGAGAAGTTTAGAAGTTTAACTGAGAGACTCAGCAGGGACCCAGGGTTCTTACCTTGTAAATATCCTCATCCTGTACAAATGAGGGCAAGGATATTTTGTGAGTACTACACCTGCCCTGGAAGGGGGTGGCCTGTGTAGGGGAGGAGAAGAGGTTTGTTTTCCCCTCTTTTGCTCTGGCTGCCACTTTGAAGTGTTGCCCCAGTGCCCTGCCACCCTGCCTTGGAGCCAGCTGATTATGGACTGAAATCTCCAGAAACTGTAAGCTAAATAAACCTTTTCTTCCCTAATTTTGGGTGTCAGGTGTTTGTCTTAACAATGAGAGAAAAGTAACCAACAAAACACATTCAAAGAGATGTCCAGGAAATTAAAAACACCATTGAAAGCTGGCAAAACCATTTGAAAGAAACTGAAGATACACTTTCAAACCTTGAACACAGGTTGGCAGCTTGTGATTACAAAAGGAAAGGTCTCTTTAAAATAACAAGGACCCAGGAAGTAACAATTCAATGGCTGCAAAACAACTCAAAGAAACATAATTTAAGAATTAAAAATGTGAGTGAAAAAGCAGGAGTCAAGACAAATGACATCAGGACTCTATTTACAGAAATAATTTCAAAGAACTTCCCAAGCATGGGAAAAGGAAGTGACATTCAAATAAGTGAGGAATATAGAATTCCAGCTAGCCATAACCAAAACAAATCTACACCCAGACATATAATAATCAAGATCCCAGAAATTCAACACAAGAATAGAATACTAAAAGCTGTTAGAGAAAAGAAACAGATCACCTATAAAGGAAAACCCATCAGAACCATGGCAGACTTCTCAACACAAACCATCAAGTCAACAAGAGGCTGGAGTGAACTATTACAAGTCCTGAAAGAAAACAACTTCCAACCCAGACTGATGTAGCCTGCAAAACTTTCTTTCAAAATTAATGGAGAAACAAGATACTTCCATGACAAAGAACAACTCCAGGAATTCATGAGCACCTAACCAACCCCACAAAGAAAACTAAAGGACATTCTAGAGAGAGATAAAAAGGACTACAGTCTCAGAAACAATGGCACAGGGGGACCGTCATGTGGGGGCAGTCGATTGAATGGAGGGGAAAAATAGGGAGCCAATGGCAGGAAAATAGCATGGCAGAGACAATGCAGTGCAAGAGGGCCATAACTATTAATGTAGATGGCCTCAAGGCACCAATAGAAAGAAATACAGGCAGAGTGGGTCAGGAGACAGGATCCATCAATATACTCTCTAAAAGAAACACATTTAACTAGAAAGAAAATTCATACACTGAAAGTCAAAGGAGAGACAACAATGCCCTATGTGACAGGGAGCCAGAAAAAAAGTAGGGGTAGCTTTCCCATTAACTGCATAATGAATAAGAAAGACATTGTATTTTATGTGGTGGAAACCTACTCAGCTCTAAAAGAAGATAACCTCAAGGCTCTTGGAGGTGGATGGAGGCAACTTGAGATCATGCTCATGGATGAAATGGTTCAGAGTCACATGGGTGAATTTCATGTTGTCTCCCTAGTGTAACAAACTAAAGGAGTTAGTGGGATCCAAAATGCACAATACATATTGGAAAAATCAAAGGGGAGGAATTATCTAAAAAGAGAAGGAAGGGCCACTGTTAATCTATTTTCAGGATTTGAAACTCAGATTGTCTTCATTGTTCTGGTTCGTTTCGTTTTATTCTGTTTTGTTTGATTTTATTATACTTGATGGGGTGGACAGCTATTTCAAAGATAATGAAATATATAATTTCAGTCATTGAGGATGCCCAATTTTCTTGTTTCAAAACTCCGTATTGCTTTCATTGTTTTATTCTGATTGATTTTACTGTCTTCAGTGTTGTTTGACTGTAATGTGTCTGAAAGTGTAGGTAACTATTCTGAAGATAACAAGAAGCTTTATGGTAGCCACTGCTGTTTTACTAGTATCTTAAAGTTCTGTATTGCTTTTATTGTTTTGCTTTGTTTTGTTTTGTTTTGTTTTACTGGTTTTATTCTGTTCTATTTTGTTTGATTTTATTTATCCCTGATGGTATGGGCAGGTATATTGAAAATAACAAGAGGCATTATGGTAGCCATTATTGATTGCCTTTTACCCTGTTTAGAAGTCAAGTATCATGTTCATTGCTTTCTTCTGATTGACTCTATTCTGTTTTATTTTGTTTGGTTGTATTCTTTTCAAAATAATAAAAAGAAAGCATGCAGATGAGTAAGGAAATGAAACTATTCATAAATGCAGGTGTTTTTGTTTACATAAAAATCTCAAGAGATCTACAAAACCAAGACTGTCCTAAAGTAAATGAACTCAAGGTCATAAAATATAATAAAAATATAGAAAATCAATTATATTTTATACATTAACAACATTTGGACACTGAAATTTAAAATACAATTTATAATTGTTTTAAAATCTTTATTCTTAGGTACATCTAATAAAATTTGTGTAATACTTCAATCCAGAAAACTACAAAAAGAAGTAGATGAAAGAAATCGCAATATGAAAAAAGAAATCACAATATATTTTAAATAAATGCCCTGTTCATGAACTGAAAGAAACAATAGTAAAGATGTCAATTCTTTTATAACTGATATAGGTTTAATGTAATTCTCATCAAAATTTCAGCAAGTTTTTTTATGAATGTAGACAAGATTATTGTAAAGTGTACATGGGAAAACTAACTAGAAGAGACAAAACAACTTTGGAAAACAAAACAATAAAATAGAATCAGTCTACCTGATTTTAAGACTTATTAAGGAGCAAAAATAATAAAGATTATGAAGTATTGGTGGGGGAATGAATGTAGGTCAACTGAAGGAAATAGAGAACCCAGAAATTGGTCCTCCATAATACATTCTACAAACTGATTTTTGACAAAAGCACCAAAGTGATTCAGTAGAGAAAAGATAGTCTTTACATAAATGGCACTGAGCCAAGAGAATATCTCTAGGAGAAATAATTGCCTCATTCTTTATATAAAAATTAACTCAAAACAGATCCTAGATTAAAGTTAAATGTAAAACTACGAAAGCTTTCAAATAAAACATAGGAGAAAATTTTTGCCATCTAGGATTAGGCAAAGAATTTTTATACTTGACTCCAAAAATATGATCCACCAAAGGAAAACTGATAGTTTGGACTTCATAAAGATTTTAAGAATTTGCTCTGTTGAATATTCTATTAAAATAATTAAAATGACAAAGTGAGAAAAAATGTGCAAATTGTATCAAAGGACAAGTGTCTAGATGTCTTAGTGATTTTTCTTGGGTCTCCACTGCACACTCACAGCTTCACACACGGCTCTCTCAGAGACAAACTGCCTGGCCTCTTAGGCCTTCTTCTGAAATCTTGTTGGAAGCCTTCCTGACCCCACAACTCTTGCATTCTCTATGTGCATAAAACCAGCACCACGTGGATGATGCTAAGGTCTGCCATCAACTGGAGCTGTAACCAGGCTTCCTTCTTTCTTGATGATAAGAATAGAGTGCCTATGAACCCGATACTGAGGAACAACTTCCCTAGGCTGCCACTATTCTGGGATATGGTGATCTGGGGCTCTCTTCTCAAAGCAAAGTCTTTCACTTTTGCAGTTCTGAGGCTGCAGAGGCTGGAATCCTGTTGGTTGTTGTGATGTCTTCAGGCCATATTTTCTGTTGTCTTCTGAAATACTTGGCTTTTTCTTGCAAGTCTTTTCAGAGACCAGTTTCCCCTCTGTTCCATCTTTGTGGGCCAAAACTTTACTGGAGCTTCCTTTCTGGTCAAACTCAAAACATTTTAAAATCATTCTGCTGGGTTTTTTGCTCTTGATTCTCAATGTAAATCTTACTAAAAGCCCCCAACACTAGCCATATCACAACCTCCACATGAGACTGCCTTGTAATTTCTTCTACTAGATTAATTAGTCCTCTACCTTTAGTCTCAGTCTCAGGCAAAGTCTTTGGACACAAGCAAAGTACGGACAAACTTTCTGCAAAGTCATAACACACATTTTCTGCAGCCAATGCAGTCCTTCCTACAAGAAACCTCCTGAGCCTCATCTTTACTGGTAGAATTTCTACCAGAATTCATGTCTTCTGAGCTCTGACCAGAATTTCCCAACAAGTACGGCCTTGGGTGTTCCAGCTTTAATTTTTCTGTCATCTTCAAACCTTTCTTAACTCTTCCACTTCCCACAAGCCAGATCCAAAGGCTCCTAAACCACATGACTAGGTCATATCATAGCAATGACTCCACTTCTGATACCAAATTCTATTTTAGTTACTTGTCTCATTGCAGAGGCAAAATATCAGACATACAAGTTAAAAGAGGAAAAGTCTATTTAGCTCACAGTTTACAGAGATTTCAGTCCATAATCAGCTGGCTCCAAAGCAGGGTAGCATGGCAGGCAGGTATCACAGAAGAGAAACAGTTAATTGTGGGCAGAAGGTAGCAAAGCAAAAAGGGCCAACCACAGCTCTTTCTAGTCCTACATCTTATCCAGGCTACTGAAGGCAGATAACACTCATGTCCTTAATCCTAGTGCCCTTGAGCCTAGCATTGCACCATGAATCAATTCCAGCTTCACATACTCTAAGCCACCACTGAAAAAAACCCCACCTATGACTGCATGAGGCTTTGGAGGGACATCTAGACACAAGTCATAATACTAGAACATGTTAAAAACTCTCAAAACTTAAGAGTAGATTAGAAAATGGACAAAAGATCCAAGAGACATTCCATTGGAGAATGTATACAGATGTCAAATAACATGTATTACGATGGTTGACAGTTGTTATGCCTCATATCTAGATGCACCCACCCCCACCCCAAAGCTGTATGCTCTTTTAGGTGGGGCTTTTGGGAAGTGACTGGATCTTGGGTGTGTGATACTGGATCATGGATATGTGAAACAGGATTAGCCTCTGATTGGTCTGTATAGTTGGGTGTAACGTTGAGAGGTGAACCTAATTGAAAGAGGTGGGCCACTGAAGGTGTGGCCTGGAGAGTATATATCCTTCATCCTCCCTGTGCTTTTTGCATATATCCTGAACTGGTTTTCCTCTGCAATGCCACCCTATCTTGGAGCCAACTGACTATGGACTGAAACTTCTGCTAAATGTGAGCAAAAATTAAACCTTTTCCTACTTAACTTGTGAGTGCTGGGTATTTTGTTCCAGCAAAGAGAAAGTAACTAAGACATCAGAATTAATCATTGGAAGCCGGATGTGGTGGCGCACTCCTGCAATCCCAGCACTTGGGAGGCTGAGGCAGGAGGATCGTCACAAGTTTGAGACCAGCCTAGGGTACAAAGTGAGCTCAAGCCCAGCCTGAACTCCATAGCGAAACCCTGTCTAAAAAAACAAAAACAAAACAAAACAAAAAAACCCCAGAATTAATCATTGGAAATATCTAAATTAAAAGCGCATTGAAATACCTCTATCCATTTATCAGACTGGTTAAAATTGTAAAAATAGCATTAACACCAAATGCTGGCAGTAATAGAACTAGGTCATTCATTACTTGTTGAGGGAATGTAAAACACATAACCACTCTGGAAATGACAAATTATAGAAAAGGGCAACAGATTAGTGGTCCCAGAAATTAAGAAGATGCAGAGGGTAGGAGAGCTATAACTAAATTAGTAACATCAGGAATCTTCATTGTGATAGAAATGTTTTGAATTTTACCTATATCGGTATCAACGTCCACTTAGAATATTGTATGAGATTTACAAAATGCTACCATTATGGAAGCTTATTATTTCTACAACTGCATTTGAATCTACAATTACCTCAAAAGTCTGAAGTTTCATTTTTAAAAGGTAAAAAAAAATTCTGATTGAGAAAAATAATTCCCTGATTCTATCGTTTGTAGTAATTATTTTTACAAAGCTTTAAGGGCACGCTTTTGTCTCTACTCTTGATTGGCTAATTAATCTCATCCACATTCCCTTTCTCCCACAAGAGGCAGCAATAAGACATAATTTTGGCCAGCAGAAAATGACCAGAGAAAGTCTAATGGGCAATTTCCCAGTAAAGCTTTTGCTTCTCAATGAAAAGGTTCAAGTTCAGAGGGCATGTCATTTTGCCTTTACTCTTCTCCAATCTGCCCTGATGTCTCTTTTTAGTATGAAATACAAATGTGATACCCAGAGGTGCAGCAGCCATAAAATGGCCATAAGGAAACAAGCAGTAAGGGCAAATGCCATCATTCCAACGCACAGACAGCTAGAAAAATCTGCATCTTGACAGCGTCATTGTGCAGAGGCACTAATCTTGAGCAGTCCACATTTACATTCTATGTAAGAGAAAAATAAGTAAGACCTTATTTATTCAGTCCACTATTGGTCAGATTTTCTATTATTTGTTGCCAGCACATTTCTAACAGGTTCTGACACTCACAAGAGATTCCTAGCAGGGTTAATACACTCTGCCTACATTACACGATGGAAAGATAAGAAGTATGATACTCACTTATTATTCTTTGTGTGTTTCAGAAGCTTTGTGCTGCCTTTTCCTTTCTCACTAGCATTTTGTTTCTTATTCTCCTCAGGTTGATGTGAATCTTTTTTACAATCAGACTCCTGCCAGTCACTCTGCTAAATCAGAATTTTTTAAATGGTCTTCCTAAACCACTCCAGCCCAAGGTATCCTCTCCCTTCTTTAACCTTATGGCACTTACCTGTCTGCACTTTCCAACAGCCAATTCATCATACACTGCCTTGTAACGCTTCCTATACAGCTCCCATGGAATAATCAGTGTCTAGAGCTGGAAGGAACTTCAGAGATGATCTTCTCAGCCACCTCAGTGCATGTGAATTGTGGCTTAATGCACAGATTTTTCTTTAGCTTTTCATGAATTTATAGCTTATCTTCCCAACCAAATCTTTAACTCCTAGTGGAAAAAAAGATAAAAATTATTATTTGTTCAGTTGCCTGGTACATGCCAGGCACCTTATACACATGATTTAATTTAATTTTCTCAGCAATCTTGGAAATGGATATTACTGCTCATTTGACAGGTGAAAGTTCTGAAACTCAAAAAGTTGTTACTTAGCAAAAAGTGAATTTATCTAGAAAGAAAGGAAGTCTAGATTCTGACTCAGGTTGTAGGATATTTAAGTGCATTTAACCTCCTCTCAGGTTACTGAATCATAATTTTTGGTTTAAGCCTCAAGAAGTTCTGCATTCTTCTGTTTATAACAGTGTTTCTGTTTTGTGGGAGGCTGAAAATATGTCTCAAATAGTTAAATAAGGCAATGATTCTTTGTTTCATATTAACATTTTTAAATGAAGTCCTGATAGAATTAATTAATTGATTGATTCGCTCCACTAGAAAAATAATATCTGTCATCTTAAATGTCAGCAAAAATACATATATATCATTAATAAAGAATAGTTTTAATTTTATCTGAATAGTAGAAGATAGAAGTACTTTGAAGATGATACCTCTATAAGCTATTTGAGATAACTTGTACCACTAAGAAAAATATAGCAATATTCAAAGAAATGAAATTTAGTAGTTCCAAGCTTCAAAGAAATGTCAGTAACTTGTATTCCATTCAATAAACCAATTGTATCTTTATTTTTTTATTGACAACGTTTCATATTTTAATCTGAGCCTTGCAGATATTTTGCCTGGAACTTAAAGGCTTTCAGTTACACTAAATTTTTGTAGAACTTCTTTAGCACCAGATTGTAGATTTAAATTCAGGTGTGATTTTCCTTTAATGACATTGTAGTTGTTAAGGCAATTGGTGTTAGACTTTACAATTTTCCCCTGAAATTCTTGCTAGACTGCTTTCACTTTCTTACAGTTAATACATTTTCAATGACTTTTTTTTTTTTTTTTAAAGAAAGCCTGTCTCTTTAGCCAGTACAATTCTATAGTGGTCATTTATCTTTGATATATCACATTTTATTTTTGAAGTAAGTATAATCTATTCTTTTTTAAATGTATAACTTTACATTCTTCATTTTAAAAAAAGGTTGGTCATAATTTTAGATGCATGTTTTTAGTTAACATATTCACCTGTGTCACCTTGGGATCACATCTCCGAGTTTCTTTATAAGTTTCTGATTATATGCTGCTTATATGTGTGAACTCAAGATATAAAGCAAATAGCAATTAAAAAACAACTTCATAGGTTGTGGTAATTAGTAATAAGTGAACAACCTAATAAATGAACAATGTGTCTCTTCTGTAGCATAGGTGTTTTGTCAGGTGAATTGTGAATGATTTTCCCTATTAACTATGAGCCCTTAGAAAATAAGGACTATTCCTTGTATATCTTTGAATCTAAGAACCTAATAACAAACATTTGAAAAACAAACGAAAGTAATTCCTTTAAAGGTAGCCAGGTGATTCATATTTTTATTTTCACCTGATTAGCAGCACAATGTTTTGCACAAAGGAAACATTTATTAATTAGCATGAATATTAAAAGAAGGAAAAAGAAAAATGTCCTTTATCTTTCTTCAGACATGAGTCTTTTTCTTCAGGCTATGCTATAATTCTAGGCACTAGGGTATGTGCATTTTCCACAATGAATGGATTGTTAAGAGTCCAAAGAGATGGCTCAATGGATTAGCCCTTCCATTTCTGATTCCTGCCTTTTCCTTCTAATCATAACATTTTATTCAAGAAAATACTTGATGTGGAAGGGAGATTGTTATTAGAAAAGAGGAAAGGAATAAGGGGGAGAAGGAAAAGTACGTAAGAGAGGGGAACAGGGAGAATGGTTTGATCAAAACATGTCACATGCATTTATAAAAATGCCACATTGAAACCCATACTTTGTAAAGCTAATATGTCCTAATAAAAATATATTTTCAAAGGCATTAATCTAGAATTATTCCCCTGTTAAAATTGCCATCTCAAAAAAGACAAAGTGATGTGCAGTTTGATAACTATGAGAAAAAAAAAACGAAGAAATCTAATTTGGGTTCTGTTCATATTTTCTCTTTCTCTGTTTCATTTCTTAAAGAGCATATAATTTATCAAGGAACTTTCACATACCAAATCTAATCTACAGGAATGTTTTTGATACAACTAACTTTGGTTTTTAAAACCTCAATTAAGTGCACTATCACATACTGTTCTTAGTTCTAAACAAAAGAAACTGACTCTAGCTTATGAGGCAGAAAGGGATTTATGAATGTACTTTTGGTAGTTCCCAAAATGCAAAGAAGGGGTACAGGATCAGACTCAGGACCAAAAACTGCAATCGGGAACATACCCAGAATCACACAGCACAGCAGACTCATCCAGTCAAGAAGACCACACAGACTTCACCCCTGAGGAATACGAGCGGCAGCCCACTGACTGCTGCTCCACCACAGCCTCTCTTCCACTGTGCACCTGACTGTGGGGCCACCAAAGAGCTCTCTGAGGTCCCTGCTTCTTTGCATCATTAGTTCACAAGTTCAGGCAGGCGCATCTATCCGCAGAGCCTAGATCATGTGAGTAGATGATGGAGACAAGGAGAGTAGCTAGAGATGAAGGGAGAATTGAGCCACCACTTCCTACTGGCCTGTCCCTTTCTTACTTATTTTCAAATAATTTCCTTTTACTTCCTTGCTTTAGTTCCTTCCCAGTTTAGAATCCCTAAACAAATTTAGTAATTTTCACATTCATTTCCAAAATTAACACAGTTGGAAGCACAGAGTTAAGAAGTCTAATGTACTTGGTAAATATTTATTAGACCATTTTTAGACAGTGACAATTTATCTAATTAATATTTATGAATGTAAAATAGAAAACTCTAAATGGCCATGACTGCATTCATCTAGCATTTCTTTAAAATTCAGAATTAGCTCTTGAATAGTCTGCAAGTGCCTTGAGAAAAACAATTAAAATTTTAATCCTGATATAGGATGATTTTTCTTTTCTGCATTATTGTGCTGTTTCCCAGTTCACCAGCTGCACTGCCAACTACAGTCCGTCTCCCAAACCTATAATCCACCTAACAGAGTGAGCATCAAGCAGCTCGGTGAAAATTTACTTTAGTTCAACCAATTCTTGGATAAGCTCATTAACTTTCTCAGAAAGCTTCCAAGATGATAAGTGGCAGCCCAGAGGTTCATATTTATTTATGATTTGCTTGTCATGTAATTACAAGCCTTAAATTTTTTTTTTTTTTTTTTTTGCAGCACTGGGGGTTGAACTGGTGACCTCATGGTTGCTAGACAGGCGCTTACGCCACTGAGCTAATCCCCAGCCCTCACAAGCCTTAATTTCACATGCGAAAAGAACTTTTAGCTTCAAGAATTGTCATGTCTATTCAGAACACAAAAGAATCCATCCTTTAAATGTAGCAATTAATTTATTGTTGAAATTCAGAGGGGTTTTGGTTTGTTTTTTAACAGTGGCAAAGTCTCACTTTTATTAAAGGTAGAGAAAAAAACCAGAAAGGTGGGGAAAAAACATGCTCTGCAGAGCAAACTTGGGCCAAGTAAAAATAGCAAAAAGTGAGGAAAAAATAAAAATGCATGCTTTGCATAGGGTAGATTACTGTGAAGAAACACAATAGCTGAAATTCAGAGGTTTTACAAATAAAACCATCAATGGCAGCAAAGATTATAGACAATAATGAATTTTTGCACAACCTAAAGTCCAAAAGTTTATACATCAAGCACTGTCCTAGGCAAGTATACAAACATTATCTTAACTATAACAGTTTCAAGTACTATCCTGTCATTACAAATGTTACAAACATTATCTTTCCTGTCACTACAAACCCATAAAGTAGATTTAACCCCATTTTATTGATGAGAAAAGCAAACTTCACGGTAAATGGGACTTTGCAACAGAGATAATAAGACTAACAGGTGGTAAGCCAGAGTTTGAACCTGACTTTTGATGCAAACCAGTTCTCTACTTTAATACAGTGATCTAGGGTAAAAGTTTCAACATCAAAGAGTAAATAAGTGTTTAGGTAGAAATGTATAACTTCCAGTATTATTGTACTGGGTCAAACCTTATGAAGTAAGATAATGATACAGGAAGCCCAAAGTGCTAAAATTTCACTGAAATACTGCAACTTGGCATTCTATAATTCAAAACTGTTTGAAAGAAAGAACATGTCCAAAGCAAATGGAAATTTCACCTAATGAAAAGATACCTTGAAGTGGTAAAAGATGGCTAGATATAAGTCTCTTCATTGTTCAATGCTTGGATCTATAAGGCCAAAATAATATAAAACCACATGCAAAATAATGATGTAGAATTGGTGTCTTGTACCAAGTGACTACGTAACATAGTCCATGACTGAGGAAGACATTTTGCAGGGTTTTTTGTCCCTCTCCTTCAAACTCATGATGTCTATGTTTGTTCTTTAACAACGTAAGTGTAGGAATTCAGCTTGGCCTGGTTACAGCCATTTGAGCTGTAACTACCACGATTGCCCCTAAGTAACCCTACTGTGTTTTCTCCACCTACTTTCCCAGCATATTATAAATATGACAAGACCATTATGGTGGCATATGGAGCTTCACGACCCAGACCCTGGCACTGTCAGCCCCGGAAATGTGCTTGAAATAAAACAGGTAAATCAGCTTATCAAACATGGAAACCCTGTCCTTCAGATCTAAATTGTGGAGCTCCATCTGTCTTGATGCCACCCAACGCACTCTTCTAAGCACTAATCTCCTGCAATGAATTGCACTCTGCAATCATATATCCATCTACCTCTATCTTTCATCTCACAGCACCTAGCAGTCAGTTCCCACTCTTGGACTGAGCTATCCCAGAGTAAGTCTAGGCCTGAAGATTAAATTTTAGAGCTGGTGCAAGGGTGACTTCTTGGACTATCTGGGTAACAAATCCTTGCTCTAGCTCCACAGAATAGAATTTGGGGTTATATTTGGCCCAAACTGTTTTATGTTGTAGAGGGTGAAAGTAACAAGCAAGAAATTATTTTAGTTGTGTGAATACTGTGTACTCTATTCCTGTAAAAGTGATACACGAACACACATCATATCTATTCTGAGGTAAACGAGATACACGTGGCAGGGTACGGTTGTCTCCATCTTATACTAAAGCAAGGTCATGCCCTAGGCTGCTTTAGCAAGTGTTTGCAAAACTATATTATTAAAATTTACCCAGAAGTTAAGCTTTCAAAGGCTGTGCTTGCACCAAGTCATCATTCCCAGCTGTGTATCTGCTGGTGTGGACAATCTGAGATTTCTCACCTCGTTTGATTTCACCAAGTGACGGCTTTGTATGGCTGTTTAGTCAGTCTGAGACCAGCATTCATGTTTGCAAAGTGGTGTATATGGAAGGCAGAGTCAAATGTCTACAAAAATCTATGACCTTTGATTTTGATTAAAGAGTACTTTTAAAAATGTATAAGGGTAAGGCTTATTGGCACAGCATGTGCTTAGCATGACTTGAAGCCCTGGGTTCAATCCCCAGTATTCACCCCCCCAAATATATATGTATGGGTATGGGATATGACTTGTCAATAAAAATAATGAACTATTGGTGAAAATTTTTTAAAAATAAAGATTCCTTTCAAATGAGATAGGTAAATTTATTGCTGAACTGAAGCCCTACAATGATACTCATTCTTGACCAAAATGTAAGGCTCATGGGAATCTTTAAGGAAGTCTTGCTTTCTCTCACATCTGTCTAAAATGACTATTCTTTTAGTATTTTACTCATATTCTTGAACTAAGTTCTGCTAGGTAATTTGCAGAGAAAGTAAAGTCAAGGGCAAAACAGGCATAAAAATTTATGAAATGTGAAATGTGCTGTGGCAGTAAAGTTTCTAGAAGGGGAAATCATTGTGTAACCACAGTGTCTAGTGTCCTTCGTATGTAATGTTTTGATATGCTATGTATGGAAGGCGAAACTCTTCAAAATTAATTTGACACTAATTTGAAGGTCTAGGTATAGATCTATAAGAATGAATAATCTCTGGAAAATGCTTTTATCTGCAACATACAATGTTAAATTAACTCTTACTCAGCAGAAAGTTGCTCTTTGCCTTCCAGTGTATTTATGGCTGATGGATTGCTCACTCCATTTCCACCGTTCATTCAACCATTCACCTGTATCTTTTACTAAGAAATACTTCTCTCTTCTCCACTTTATTAGCTTGCAGCCATTTTCGCTGTATGGCTCTGGGCCAAAGGAAAAGTGAGCAAGGTTATTGTGTCTTTGGAAACTTTTAAAGAGCATATTTCATTCTTACTATTAAAATCATATGGAGAGCTGGATGTGGTGGTACACACCTGTAATCCCAGCACTTGGGAACCTGAGGCAAGAGGATCAGCATGAGTTCAAGGACAACCTAGGCCACATAATGAATTCAAGGGCATTCTGCACTACAGAGCAAGATCTTGTCTCAGAAAACATTCACATGGTGACAATGTAGAATTTTATTGGATACATTACTTTTTGACATGATTTAGCTTTATGAAAGACTTAGTTATTTTTACAATTAATGTAGATATTTGATGAGAGTTTGCTCTTAACCATTTTTTGGCTTGCATAGCCCACCAGTACTGCTGTTCGTGGTGGGAAAAATTAAGTCATAAAAGGAATAAAATTTCTTCCACAGGGCTCCATGGTGAGATAACGGGGCTCTATTCTACTTCCCAATTCTTTCAGTTGTAATTAAATTAGCCAACCTACTTTTACTTTGAAATTGTCATTTGGATTATGTTTTTTAATTTAGGGAAACATTTTTTAACTGTTTTAAAGTAAGCTCTATTAAGATATGACACTCAAAGAAAAGTACACAAATCTTAAATTATACAGTTTGGTAAATTTTCACAAACTGGACACATTTGTAAAATAGCACCCAGACAAAAGAACATGATCTGATGCCCTGTTGTATTCTAACCCCAAGAGATAACCTCCATCCTGACTTTTACATGTATGTAGATAACTCTTGCCTATTTTTAACTTGCATGAGTAGAAACATACAGCATAAACCTTTATTGATTCTCTCACTGAAACTTTCATGTAGGAGATTTATCCATATTGGTACATGCAACAATAGTTTATTCTTGTTGCTGAGTATGTCATAATTTATTTATCCTTTCTGTTATAAATGAACTTTTGGATTGCTCCTATTTTAAGCTATTGTGAATAGTACTGCTGTGAACATTTTTCTATGTCTTTTGTGAATATATGTGCATATTTCTATTGTGCTTATATCTAGGAATTGAATTGTCAGGCCATGGAATTTTTTGGTGGTTTCAGTGTCATGTTGGAATTGGCTTATACAGGAGTTTATGGTTAAAATTTCAAGAATTTTGTGACCTGGTTGTGAAGTATGACCAGGAGTTTATGGTTAAAATATTAAGAATTGTGTGACCTGGGTGTTAAATACAATCATAATTTAAAAATTAAATTACATAAATTTAAATGGTATCAAAACAAAACTAATATGTATTTGAAATTCATTGTCTCTTTACTATATCAGTTATCTATGCTCCTAAGGTTATTTATACCAATTGTACTTGAATGGTAGACATAAATAATGATATGGTACTGTGTACCTCTTCAGCAGTTCATTCAGGTAACTGGTCACATACGCCCAAACTGGGAACTATTTTTGCAGGGGTCAATGTATTGCTTGATTGGTTTATACAAGTATAGATCTAAGACGCTTGTACAGACTTAAGAAAGTGATGGGGTAAATGTCAATAAACTCAATAATGATAAACTCAAAGGCATTGTGTTTGTAGAATGTTATGAGTAGTGCAAAAATTGTCAAAGCATGACTGAATTGAAACCTTACATGTAGATGTATGAGTTTAACACAAATCAATTAAAACATTCTGTAAGAATCAATGTTATATAAAATTTACAATAAACAGGATTTTTTAAAAAATTTATGCTAAACACACATACTTTTCCTTCCTCTAGAAAGCTTACTGACATTTACCAACTCATCTCTGATTATAGTACTTTCTGTCACATTGCAATTTGCATTTATTTCCCTTAATGACTAACGAAGTTGAACACATCCTCAAAAGTTCATTGGCCATGAGAATACCTCCTCTGCATGAAAAGTCTGTAATAAGTGCTTTTCTACTGTTTTTATTAATTTAAAGTAATTATTTATATAATCAAAGACTACAAAAACCAAACAGTCTCACTTTAGAGAAATTGTAGCCAATGCCAAAAGTCCCTGGGACCCCATTACCCATGTGTGTGGAAGAATATGTCAAGATAAAGAAGGAAAAGGCAATCTCTGGCATCCAACCCAAGCAGTGCAAGCCCAGGAGAGGTAAACATGGAAGAGACTGGGAGTTGCACACCTAAAATGTCTGAAGTGATGTCAACTGAAGTAAAGAAACAACTTCATGAGGTTATAAAAGAAATTAGACCAGAAATACTATTGCAGGTAAAAGAAGAAATGAAAAACATAAGAAAAGAATTCCTAAGCACCTCTAAAGAAGACATAGAAAAAACTAGAGGCACATAGGAAAATGAAGGAAATCATGAATGAACAATACAAGAGAGATTTAGAATGCATGAAACAGATTCAAAGAGATATCCAGGAAATTAAAAACACCAATGAAAGCTGGCAAAACCATTTGAAAGAAACTGAAGATACACTTTCAAACCTTGAACACAGATTGGCAGCTTGTGATCGCAAAAGGAAAGATCTTTTAAAAATAACAAGGAACCAGGAAGTAACAATTCAACGACTGCAAGACAACTCAAAGAAACATAACTTAAGAATTAAAAATGTGAGTGAAAAAGCAGGGGTCAAGACAAATGACATCAGGACTCTATTTACAGAAATAATTTCTGAGAACTTCCCAAGCATGGGAAAAGGAAGTGACATTCAAATAAGTGAGGCATATAGAACTCCAGCTAGCCATAATCAAAACAAATCTACACCCAGACATATAATAAATAATCAAAATCCCAGAAATTCAACACAAGGACAGAATATTAAAAGCTGTTAGAGAAAAGAAACAGATCACTTATGAAGGAAAACCCATCAGAATCATGGCAGACTTCTCAACACAAACCATCAAGTCAAGAAGAGGCTGAGTGAACTATTACAAGTCCTGAAAGAAAACGACTTCCATCGCAGACTGATGTGCCCTGCAAAACCTTCTTTCAAAATTAATGGAGAAACATGATACTTCCATGACAAACAACAACTCAAGGAATTCATGACCACTAAACCAACCCCACAAAGAAAACTAAAGGACATTCTAGAGAGAGATAAAAAGGACTATAGTCTCAGGAACAATGGCAGAGTGGGACCATCAAGTGGGGGCAGTCAATTGAATGGAGAGGAAAAATAGGGAGCCAATGGCAGGAAAATAGCATGGCAGAGGCAACACAGTGCAACACAGTGCAAGAGGGCCATAACTATTAATGTAGATGGCCTCAGTGCACCAATAGAAAGAAACACAGGCAGAGTGGATCAGGAGACAGGATCCATCAATATGCTCTATACAAGAAACACATTTAACTAGAAAGAAAATCCATAGTCTGAAAGTCAAAGGAGAGAGAACAATGCCCTATGTGACAGGGAGCCAGGAAAAAAGTAGGGGTAGCTTACCCATCAACTGTATAATGAATAAGAAAGACATGGCATTTTATACAATAGAAACCTACTCACCTCTAAAGGAAGATAACCTCAAGGCTCTTGCAGGTAGATGGAGGCAACTTGAGATCATACTCATGGATGAAATGGTTCAGAGTCACATGGGTGAATTTCATGTTGTCTCCATAGTATAACAAACTAAAGGAGTTAGTGGGATCCAAAATGCACAATACATATTGGGAAAGTCAAAGGGGAGGAATTATCTAAAAAGGGAATGAAATGGCCACTGTTAATCTATTTTCAGGATTTGAAACTCAGATTGTCTTCATTGTTCTGATTAGTTTCATTTTATTCTGTTTTGTTTGATTTTATTATACTTGATGGCATGGACAGCTACTTCAAAGATAACAAAATATATAATTATAGCCATCAAGAATGTCCAATTATCTTGTTTTGAAACCCTGTATTGCTTTCATTGTTTTGTTTTGATTGATTTTACTGTCTTCATTGTTGATTGTAATATGTCTGAAGGTGTAGGCAACTATTCTGAAGATAACAAGCATTATGGTAGCCACTGCTGTTCTACTAGTATCTCGAAGTTCTGTAATGCTTACATTGCTCTGCTTTGTTTGTTTTGTTTTGTTTTTGCTCTTTTTGCAGATTTTACTATGTTCTATTTTGTTTGATTTTATTTGTCCCTGATGGTACAGGCAGTTATATTGAAGATAGCAAGAGGCATTATGGTAGCCATTATTGATTGCCTTTTATCATATTTAGAAGTCATGTACCAGTATCATTGTTTTGTTGTGATTGACTCTGTTTTATTTTGTTTGGTTGTATTCTTTTCAAAATGAAAAAAATTTATCTTTGCACCCCTTGAGAAAGCAACAATTAAAGCAAAATTCAGTTGATAGAACAGTTGCCCTAATCTATCCATAAACTGACATTAATTCCTGCTCAGGTCTCCAACACTAATACACTGTGTATCTAAGTAGCTTTAGTTCATTTCTCCCCTTTTGATTTAAAAAACTTCCCTTTGCCTCAACCTCCTGAATAGTCTACTATGGCATCATACCCCCATTACAATGCTCTTATAATATCATTATTCTTTGGAGAATCCTTCCAAAGAAAGGATTAGTTTGACATCTTTCACACTTATGTCTGCACTCTCCTTACATTATATATATATATATATATATTATATAATTTATAAAATAGATAAATATATGTACATCTTTTGCCAATATGAATATCCAATTGACTCAAAAGTGTTTACTATTGTATTTCAATATTTCTTTTGTCATAACTGAGACTATGTATGAGTCTAAGACAGTTTTTAATCAATGAAATAGTAGATTTTAGTATTTCACAGGTATTTTGCTATCCTTATCACCTTAATAATTTTCCCAAAAGCTATTTATCTCAAATGGTTAAAGAATAATTTGTCTTACTTCATGTCTATTGTGTCTATTGACTTGCACCATGAAAAGGCGTTGGGTTAGCCTCTAAGGATACCTCCCCAAAATCAACTACACAGTCATTTTCTTTGTCCTTTTATCTCCTTTCAAGCATATAGACACTTAAACTAATAAATTAAAATTTTGTGTGTTTCTTTTCTAGATATTTATCATTAAATCTCCTGATGACTTTGGAAACTATTTTGTTTCATAACATTAGAGAAATTTCTCACATGAAGTTAAAGCGAACCCATATAACATATTCAGATTATCCACTTGGACAACTTAATTCTGATTTGTATAGTTTGCCAGAAAGATTGAATTGAGTGATCAAAACATTTTGGATTAAAATGCAATAGACTTTGTTGACTGTAACAATTTGGCTGTTCTTATTTATGGGATAATACATCTCAGAAGCAATCCAAATGTATAGAATACTTTCAAGAGGAATATATAAGCTACGAGGAAATTAATTTCTTAACTCTGTTATAGAGTATATTGTTCACAAGAGCAAAATTTCATCACAATTGCATTTTATAGAATAGATGGTAGATTTCTGAGTCTTTCAGTTTGATTGCAGAGGTAACCTACTCTCCACTAGAGGGCATTTTTATACCACTTGGGTTTTGTAAAAATAAACCTTTTGCTTAACGTTATTTTATCTTTTAACTACACCTGATATTAAGAGAACTCTTAATAGAAACACACATAAGCACTCACACAGCTTTTTTTTTTTTCAAAAACAATTCCAATAGTAATAACTGTTCCCATTACAAAATTCTCTTTGGAAGTAATTGACATTCTTTTTTATTTCCCTCTTTTCTAAAAAAGAAAGGTTTTTTTGTTTTTCAAGTTGGCAACACGAATATAATCAACACTATAATATCTTTTATACATTGTATTTAAAACATTGTATTTTATACATTGTATTATAGGAGGAGCTAAAGATGGTGGAACAGTAAGCAGCAGAGTAAACAGTCTCTCTGAGAGAAACAGTTCAGATGCTGGAATATAGCATCATGGAGAGGACAAGAAGGAAGAAAGTGGGTCCCCTGGACCAAGGAAAAATCTAAAATATGAATTGAAGCCCACAAAGAGAATAAAAAGAATTTAAATGAAGAAGAAGGTGGTGGCTGGCAGCGCCTTAGTCTGGAGCCAGATTCACCCCACCAGAAGAGCTGCTGAGCCTGGAGATGTGTGGTCACAGTTGCGGTCATGGTTGTGGTTGTGGTCATGGTCACAGCTGTGGTCGATCCCAGAGGTCTCTGCAGAGAGGCGCATGGGTGAAGGGGAGTACCGGACGCAGAGATCTGCACTGGCTGCTGGTGAGTGCTTGGAATTCCACCCCTACCCCCTGCCCCACAGGAGAGAGAGTGATCAGCCGGGCTCC
>RJWT010012346.1:0-22529 GCA_004365215.1 Cuniculus paca
ATGTCTTCTGGATCGCTGTGACCGACAGGTCACACCCAGTGACCAGTCAGCTGGCCACATCCTAATCTCCTGCCTCATTTCCCCCAAAAGACCTAGACCTCCCTAATTCTTTATGAGGTACTTAGGCAGTGGAGGTCTCGGTCTTCACGTAACTATTTTCTGCTGAAAGGGGCTTTAGGTCCTACCTACTGGAGAGTATGTGTGCTCCAACTAGCTTGGGATGGTGTGGCTCATGGGCTGGATTGAAAAAAAGCCTGTCAGAAGACAATGAGGAAAGAGTGTCTATATGTGAGCTGCCTGTGTGGTGGGAGAACACTTGGTGAATTTGTCAGGAGAGTAACTTTACTAATAGGTTGGGGATATAGAACCTAAATATGAGGAGCAGAGCAGATTTCCACACTTCCTGTGGAGGAGAAAGTACGGCAGAGGGGTGCTAGATATATTACCACGAACCTGATAGGCATAGCCATAGCAAGATTACCCACATTATGATCTAATTAAAACTAGAAGTCTCAATATAGGTACTTGTTTAAGCTGTGGTGAAGTGGGGGTCATTAGTGACTCTACTTGTGTACACTTGGAGTGGCACTGGAGTCTGGCTTTTTAAAGAAGGGGCTTGGATCTCACAGAAAATCACCGGAGTAGCTTTCTTCTTCTGGATGGTCTTGTTCCTCAGACAGTTTGGGTGCAGCTGGCTTTATACTCCCAAGGTATGTCCCTCTCATCTGTACAGTTTCTAACAGAGGAGGTGTCCTGAGATCGCCAGAGTTATTGCAGACACAGCGTGGTCAAGCTTTGCAGATCTGTTGAGGGTCACTGTTAGCCCTAGACCTGTGAAAATTTGAGTATTTCCAATGTATAGTTTTTATAGTTTACTACCACAGCCCTTGAGGAAGGACCTGTTTGAATGGTTCCTCGGGAGTAGGGAATGAGGCTAGGGATTTCGAGGGGCTGTCTGGCTGACCTTCTTGTTTCTCCATCACCATTTTGATTTTCCAAAGGGATTTTGGACCTATCTTTTTGGTGTCCCTTCCAATCAATGAGAGGGACATGCATGGGAGGATAGACTATCTCCAATTGTACTAACACATCTCATAGTAAGGGAGTAGGACGCACTGGGACAATTAAAACTTCATGGATGAACATTTGACCTTCGAACTGACATCAAGGCAGGTGTAAAGAAACTCCAGCTAGGGCTCCTGGGACCCAATTGTGGCTACAAATCTAAAGGCGCATTTTCCAGAGAAAGGAGTTAAAACAGAGTCCATGAGGAATGGAGTTTGTTTACTCGTGGTGTCCAGGGTCACCCAGAGATTTTTTGTAGCATATGGAGATGTCTGTGGACGGGGCACTGCAGGTTGCCTTGGGCCCCTTCGATCGTTTTATTCAGAGCAGACGATGAGCGTTGCGGCTAGCCTAGCTGTCTTGCAGCAGGGACGGTCAAGGCTCCAGTGCCATGAGTCAGGCACACTGACCGTGGTGACCGTCTGACTCATGGAGCGGGGCTCTGGCGATGGCTTGGTGCAGGGATGTGCCCGGAGAGCAGTGTTCCTGCAAGCCTTGATTGGTCCTGGGTTTTCACTTGGATGATATGGGTCAGCGTAAAGCATTGCTAATTGAGACACCTATAGGTCTGGTCTGTCCTTAGCTCTTTGCCTTTATCCTCATCTGGATTGTGACTGTGGAACACACAAAAGGTTGTATCCTCCAACTGGGTTACATGGGTCTGGGGTACAGCAAGTGGCCGAGACAGATTGGACATCTCACCATGGTAGGTGGGAAGTGAGGGTCAAAGTCCGAAACTCATGTGAACTCTATCAGGATCTTTTGAAAATACTGGGTCTGTCTGGGGCACTAACCTCTGGTGAAGTTACTCAGCATCTACTGGCCTAAAGATTATGAGGAGGAGGCTAAGGTGACCTCGCAATGTGGTTATTTTTACTGAACAGACGAGAGAGACCTATATTCCTCCAAGAGACGGGGCATCTGAGGACACGATCGTCAACAATACCTATCTCCTTTTCATTGGAGGCTTCTTAAAGTACCGTAGTTCTTGGGCCTTTCCAAAGATAAAGGCCAAAAAAGCCTGGACATATGTGGTTCCATACTACTTTCCTTGGTTTTTGCAGAAAGATTTAACTGAAGAATAGTATTGTAAGTTAGACTGCCATTCAATGCCCATCTCTCACCTAGGTCATCCCAATGGTAAGGTCTCTGGGATCTGCCCGTGGAGTGTCCTGGGTCCCACTGACTCCTCAGAGAGAAGAGTAGAACCCCCTCCCCCTTCGAAACTCCCCGGAGATGGGGAGCCTCTCGGGCGTCCCTGAGCCCCACCTCAGTAAGCTCCAAAGAGACTGGCGGAGCCTCCCAGGACTTCTTAGCCCCCTGAGAGACTGAGCGCCTGAGAAGTGATATCCCTCACACTTATCCCAGTAATGAGAACCTTCCCACTACGTTCAAGGCACTGACAGCCTTTTGAGCTTACCTTTACTGGCAGTTCCCTTGTTTCCCTCAGGCTCTTGCCCTTAATGTTTTTAAATTACTTGAATTTCTGTTAGAAGAAACAAAGAAGTGATCTAACTTGATTCAGAAGACAAGTGCACAGGGACCGTTTGTTGCCTAAAAGTAGAGGCTTGGCTCTGATCTGTGGGGGCGAGATTGCCCGGTGTCCGTGAGGTCAGCTGAAAACAGAAAATGGCCAACAAACATGGCGGATCTGCATAGCTGACAAAATGAAATGGCCACCAAACCCAGCGGAAAGGCGGACCGGGATAAGACCGGGCTCTGAGAAACAACCCACTAAGGATACCAGAGACAAAAGGCCAGCTGGCGGACCAGTACAGATGAGACTTGGAGCACAAGCAGGCTACCCAGAGTGAGAGATCTGAACAGTGTCAGGGAAACAAAAATGTGAGAACAAAAAGAGCCACACTAAACCCCAGGTGTGCGCGTGGAGGCTGAGCCGTCCCTTCTGAGGATGGGTTAAAACAGGCTCTCTGGCGGTGCGTAACTGACACAGACCTGCGCGGTGAGTGACAAAAATGGGGGAAAGAAGAAAGAAAAGAAGAGAGAAACTTGGTGCTGACCTGCGGGCCTCTCTTACCAGCCAGGAAGAACATAGAGGCCGCGTGCTTCCCCTCCTCTGTCACACGCGATGGGCACACTAGGAAACTCTTCCCGGAGCCACAGGAGAACTTCCTGAGTTTCCCTGCTTCCATTAATTTTTTCCACCCTCTCACTCCTTGCCTCTCCCAATAATCAACATCAGCCCCCCGACATGTGAAAGTCCATCCTGGTGGAGAAGGGACAAGAAGGGGATTGGGACTTTCCTATGGGAGAGAGGCAGGGGAGAAAACACTAAACCAGTCCTCTGCTTGAGTCCTAGATTTTGGAGAAAAGGAGAAACAAAACTGTGCTCACAGGGCCCTACCTTATTCTGCCTGACTTCACCAAAATACGTTACTGAGTTCTGGGGTACTGAGGACTCCTTCCAGAGATGTTTTCTAGGTTCTTATCTTGAACAAAGAATTGGACTAAACAAGTGCAAAAAGTAGCAAAGCTTAAGACTTACTAAAGATAGGAAAAGGAACATACTCTGCAGAGCATGTGTGGGCCAGTTAAAAGTAGAGAAAGAAGCACACCGTACAGGGGGGGATCAGAGCACTGTGAAAGAGAGCACAGTCACCTTTGGAAGTTATAAACAGAATTAGAACTGAGTTATTGGAGATAGTTGTTGCTAATGAAACAGAGCCTGTACTTAATAGGAAATGGACAATTGCAAAAGAAAAAAGTTACTGCAAGTTTAGGTATTAGTCAGCTTTCCCATTGTGAAGACACAGTAACCAACATCATAACCTAAAGGAAAGTGTAATTTCCTTAAGGGATTGAGCCCATGGTCCCAGGGCTTTAAGACTTTGAAGGACTCAGTCCATGGTCCCAAGGCAGAAACATAGTGGAGGGCATGGGGGAGGAAAGATGTTTAGTTCAGCGCAGGAAGGAAACAGAGCAGGGAAAGAGCCCCAAAGAGAAAGGGGTAAGGGACTGACTCCACGGGCATACACCCAGCCAGACACAGCGCTCTTGTATTTACTGACCTCCAAGGCCAATAAAGTTGACACAGTTAAGGTTAATTACCACACTGGGAAAAACTAATGACCTTGATCATCACTTTACATCATGACCTGTTTCTCTGGTAAAGAGTTTCAACTATGTAAAGCAAACCCTGACAGAAATGTAAGATGCGTTGGGTGAGGCTGTACCATATCTTGTATATGGTAGATATAAAGACACTATATTGTTAAAAACAATTTTAAAAATATAATTGATATCAGAGAATACCAAACTTCATATCTACTAAGCAGAATAAAAATAGATGTTTAGTTGTTCATGAAAAAAATTACATAAATGATGGCATGCTAGGACACAGGTATGCCTCACTAAATTCTAAACCACTAACTTGTATAGGCCCAGTGTAGGATCGCAGTACAATAAAACTGCTTATCAGAATTAACTTTTTTCACGGGAGTTCACAGTGCTTGGGACTTAGGAGTGAGCAAAGCATTTTCCTAAATGTTTATTTAATCCAAAGAAATAAAAGCTAAATTGTTGCCTAATCTGCCGCCCTGAAAAGGGGTCCACTTCACACCAAGTTGATGTAATGTGCCCAAAGCCATCGCTGGAGATGTTTTAATTGGCTTCAGTTCTTTCATTATTCAGAACCAAGATGATGAAAAGCGACTCGCACACTGCACGCAGTCACTGGCGTAGGAAGAAGGTTGTAGCCTGAAGAGAGACAGCGTTCACCGCGGAGGTTCGTGAAGTGAGGAAAACAAAAACCAGGAAAAGGAAAATGTTCATTTTCAAAGCCAATGCCATGTGTAAGAATTTGCCAGGACTCTGATGAATTTAATACTGAACAATGGAGGAAACACTAATGAGCAAAATAATGCCCAGTGGGGTCCATAGCGGCATTCAGCGATACCTCGGCTGCCGAAGGCTCAAACTTAAAGCTTCCAGGACTCCAGCAGCAGAGCTCGGAGAAGTCTTTTCGTATTTGAAACTTTGCTCCACAGCTGGTCCAAACACCCAACCTGGGAAAACCTGCACGGGCCAGGAGCGGGCCCCACATCGCATCTCGCTGCGGACGGCACGGGACGCTGTGGCCTGGGCGCTGCGGTCCCCCGACAGCACAGCGCTTGTGTCAGCGCGGTCAGACGTCCATCACCCCTGGCTTTTTATTTCCATACAATATTTCGTGACGGCCCCAAAGAGAGTGAGATCAGCTGTAAAGCTAAGAGGAAAACCGTGGGAACCATGATAGGGCTAAAGAAAGAAATCTTGGGAAATTCGCTAAAGTTCTGGAAAAATTAATGTGTAAGTGTTAATTTTGGGGCCTCAGAACGAATTAATTGGTTTCCGTTATTTCTCATGGGGAGATCTGTTCAGTTCCGGAACATTTCCATGCACACACGAATTTGGAGAGAACTGAGTTCCACAGCAGCTGGCGCTGTGCGTAGAGAGTGATGATAAGACAGCGGCCGGCACGCACTTGCATCACTGTGATCCCACTGTGCAGGGTGCTTCGCGGGGGCCGCCGTCCTCGCTCTCTCCGCCGCCCTGGGGTCCCAGTGCCGTGAAGATCTGCTCTGCACACGAGGACCCAGGTGCAGAGCCTGGCGACCTTGAAGTGCTGGAAGTGGGACCCAGACCCCACATTCCCGCCTCTGCCTCAGAGCCTGGCGGCAGCCACAGCAGCCCAGGAAGGCTTTGGGAGTTGCCACCACTCCCAAGGGACCATTGGTCCTGATCACCGGGCCTTAAACTCACCCGGGCACAGAGGTGAGGTGTGGTCCGACCCAGGGGCTAATGCCCAGGCCTCCGCCTGGTTCCCTGCTGCACGCAGCAGCCCGCTCCCCTCTGTGGGGCAGCAGGTGAGGGCCCAGCCTGGGCAGTGCCCTGTCCACCTCCTCCCTGAGCCACCATGGGCTTCTGCGCTCCCCTAACCCTTCCTGGTAGCAAGGACTTAGAATCACGCATCCCAACTTGAGCTTTCTTTTCTTTTTCTTTTTTTTGTACTGGGACTCGAACTCAGGACCTTGCACCTGCCAGGCAGGTGCTGTGACGCTTGCTTTTAAGTTTCGTAGTTTCATTTTCATGCTGACTCGTTTTCTTCAAACACACACATGCATGCATGGGCACACGCACATGCACAGTTATATTTTACTTTTAAGAGGGTTTGGGTTATCTCACCCCCAGACTCCCTCCCTGCCCCTCCGCGTCTGTCCTGCAGAGCTGGGTCCCCGTCTCGAGGAAGCAGTTCTCGTGCTGTCTGTTGGCTTCTCTGCTGTGGGGGCCCTGGCGCCCCTGCTTCGGTCTTTTGTCCTTGTGTGAATGTTTGTTGATGACCTCAGCGTGTGGGTATCAGTCATGTGTCCAAGTCGCCCAGGACCCTGTGGAGCCTGCAGGTGTGCTCGCCCCCCTCCAGCTCCACTTCTGCTGCTGGCCTGGGCACGCATCGCCGGCTCTGAGGAAGCCCTGGGAGGAGGGAGTCCCCGCGGGAAGAGGCCTGGAGCAGGTGCTTTGATCCGTGAGCACGAGAGAGGGGCCAGGAGGTTTGCGCCCCGGCCAGTGGCAGCCCTGGCTGGGGCCAAAGTTCCCCCTGACACTGGGGGCCGAGTGCTGACTCTGCAGAAGGCCATGCCACGATCGCGCCTCGGGGAAAGATCAGACAGGAAACTGCCAGATACAAAAGTCAGTTTTGTATTGAGTGAAGACTTAAATTTAAAACATAAATGTTTAAAAAAAATAAAAGAAAAACAGAAAACTTCTGAGCCGAGGCCGTGGAAGCCTCCTGCATCGTGGCTCCTTGGTTCATGAACAGTTCTGAAACAGAAGCATTTGGTGGAGTTGTGTTTTGGTTTGCGAACTCTGTGTCAGGTGACAGGCGTGACTGTGGCCATCTTTTCCAGAACCATGGAACGGATTCTGTGCCTGAACTGACATACTTCCGAGAGAAACGGAAAATAGTCTGAGAAGAAAACTTTATAGTAGATTTGACTCATCGGAATGGAAAAACTCACATGGAAAGCTCAGAATAAGCAACTGAAACAAAATTATGTGCCAAATGACACACTGAGAGAACAATACTTGAAATGGATACAGCATATATATAAAAAGCACTCACAAATGAAGAAAATGGACCAAAGGAAAAAGGAGCAGAAGATGAGAATGAAGAAAACAAAAAGAAACACAAGTGCAAAGTAGTGTGCATGTACAGCAATATAACACCACTAAATATTCAGAAAATAGGAAAATAAGGGGGTTTTTGTATCTAAATGGGGAAGAATAAAAATGTTTAGTGCCCATCACTGTCAAGCACACATTTATAGCTATAGGTGCAAAAGTGTCCATTGTAATGAATATCAGAACAGCCTCTTCTTTTTAGCAATTTGCCGATGTCTGTCAACATTCTGTTAAAACCAGGAATCTGTGTATCTTTCTCCTGAGGAAACAGAGATGGAGTTGACGGATCTTTTCTGTGCAGTCATGAACATCCGACGAGACTGCAGGGTGGAGAGGCCCAGTTCTTCCTCGCCGCAGGGCAGGGCGTGGGAGGAATTATTTTTGGGATTATTCCTAACAGGGTTTTCATTGACCTGTGTTATGGTTTGTGTCTGGGTGGCCCCAAAGCCTTGCAGTTATGGAGGCGGCTGAGTCTGGCGGTTGTGATTGGTTCGTTGTCTGGCGCTGGGATTGGTGTTGTGAGTGCTGCACCCGCCCAGGGGTGGGGCCAGCGTACAATATAAGGGTGGGAAGAAGGCGTGGTTTTCCCTTTTTGCCCTGTTTGCTCTTGCCTGGCGGCCTCCATGAACGGCTGCCCCTCAGCCACACCAGCCTGCCTTGGAGCCAGCTGACTATGGATTAAAACCTCCATAACTGTAAGAAATAAACCTTCCCTTCCCTAATTTTGGGTGTCTGGCATTTTGTCTCAGCAACGAGAGAAAAGTAATCAAGACAACTTGACAAGCAGGCTGGATGCCGCTAGAGAAAATTGAAAAGGCTAACACTTGGGATGCAATCTGAGTTGAAAAGACGCAGAACTTGCAGTGGCGCTGAAAAGAGGAGTGCACTGCAGGGTTGAACACGATGCCTCTGGGCGAGGGCGTTCTCGAGATCTCGTTTTCCTATGATTACGTTTTGTAAAGTTCCTATATTAGTGGAGTCTTTAAAAATATGGTTTTCCTCTCTCCTACATTGTTGGTAGGAATGTAAACTCGTGCAACCATGATGGAAATCAGTATGGAGATTTCTCAAAGGACTGAAGTTAGAAATTCCAGCTATCCTCCTGCCAGGTGTCTTCCCACAGAGCTGAAGTCATCCTACTACGTGATGCATGTGGACCAGTGTTTACAGCAGCACAACTCGTAATAGCTAAATCCTAGAAGCAGCCTCCGTACCCATTGACAGATGACTGGATAAAGAAAACGTTGTATCCGTATAATGGAATACTACTCAGCTATGAAGAATGACAAATTTGAGGCATTTGTAGGAAACTGGATGCACCTGGAAAACATAATATTGAGTGAAATAACTCAGATACACAAGCTTGAACACTATAGGGTGTCCCTCATTTGAGTGAGGCAAAGTACAAACAAAGAAAAGCATAAAGATGGATAGAAAGGTGCAGGTCTCATCCAGTAGGGAAAGGACCTAAGGTACCAAAGGGAAGGGTGAAGAGGAGGGGAAGGATAATGGGAGGAACAAAGCTGTGACCAGGACAGGGCCCCATGACCCTAATGTATGTAAACATAAACTGTAACTTGCCCTAAAACAAATACTGCCAGCAGGCATGAAAAAAGTGATGGGGAGGAAGGAGGGAAGAGAAGGGAATTTTTAAAAGCTGAAATATGTGCATGCCATCGCTCCCCAAGATGAGTGCACACTGCATGAGTTACAAACAGGTACTAATAAAATAAGCTACAGAAATAAAACCAAGGCAAAACCTGGCCGACTAATGTAAAATCGCCGCATGCTTATCAGTGGCTAATGATCGTGACAGTCAGCGCAAGTGCATCATGTGCCATGCCCTGCTGTAACCTCTGAAATTGTCACTCACGCTTACTGCATGCTTAAGAAAGCCCCAGCTGACCCTGTCCCCTCCCGAGAAACAAAGGCAAGGACCCTGATTGGCCCAGACCGCTCCGATCAGTGACACGGTTGTTTTTAGACAGCCACTTAAGCCTCTCCAGATGAAGAGCTGGGCGTCCTGTCTTGAGCGGTGCCTGCACCTTGCAGTTCACATGGCTGTTCAGAGAGCTCTTCTGCTTCTCTTGCATTGGCCACACTTTAAACTTTCGCTTCACACTAAAAAAAAGAAAAATGTTTTTTCCTTCGACTGTGAAAAGAATAGAGCCAGGAGAGGAGGAAGAACTGAGGCTTGTTCTCTCCTCTGCGGGGCAGCATTGGGGTCCATGCACAGGCTGAGGGGTGTAGCACAGCTATCTAGGCTGCTGCGCTTCTGAGAGGGGCTTTGGGGAGCAAAACTGATCAGAAGGGCGCTCACACACTCCTTGGGGCTCTGTTCCTCGCAGAGCTGCCCATTTTACTTACATCTTGTCTTAGTTACTTTCTCACTGTTGAGACACATTACTTGACACCCACGACTTAAATCTTAGCTCACAGTTTGTGGAGGTTTCAGTCCATAGACAGCTGGCTCCAAGGCAGGGTGGGGTGGCAGAGGAGAAGCAGTCTACAGCAGGGTAGGCAGGAAGCAGAGAGAGATCAAAGAAGGAAGAGGGAGATAGACCCTTCCAGTCCACACCCCCAGTGAGCCGACCACCTCCTCCACCAGGCTTTACCTCCCAACATCACATTTAGCTGTAAACTAATCAATGTATTAATCCATTGATGAGCATCACACCCCCCTGATCAGTCCCCCCTCCCAAAAGCCCTATGAACTCATGAGGTGTGGGGAGACATTTAGATATAACCTGTAACACATCATATTTGAGGCATCTTTATGGACACTTAAGGAATCGCAGTGGGGAGAGGTCACAGAGGACTCCCCACCCTTTGTGAAGACACATGGTCCCCTTCCGGTATTAACTACATAGTTTCCTAGCCTTTCATGTGATGGTGTCATACAGGTTAGTTTGCTTTGGGCTGCAAGTAAAAAATATGAATGGAAATAATACAAGAAAAGCAGCTTGAGCAATGCATTTGTTTTTGTCATTTGGTAAACCCTCCCTCCTGTTGATCAGGTATGTGGATCTTTTTGGTGGCCTCATGATCATAGGTGGTCACATAAATCTTGCAGTGACCTCCTCCTAGGACAGGAAAAGAGCCTGATTAGAGAGCCTGATTCTCATGTTCACTGCCATTCTCTCTCTCTCTTTGTCCTTCTCTCTTTGTCTGTCTGTCTGTCTCTCTCTCTGCAGCCCAAAGAGTCACATTTCCTTTGTGGTTGCAAGAAAATACCTACTTTGGGAAGCAGGGAGAATCCGCATATGGAAGTTTTGCTCTCCTCTCGGTGTTTGGGGAACCTGTCTAGGACCTTGTGAGGTCTGTAGATGTCTGTGAGGAGGCCTGGCCCATCCCAGGTCAAGTCGGATGGAGGGCAGCTGGAGTTTTGTGTTCTCAGTAGCCCAGGGAAGTGGCCGGTGTAGACGGTCCGAAGCCAACCCTAATTGACAGGCAGCTGAACTGGCACCTTTGGGGCAGATCCATCAGTAGATACGGACTTGCTGACGGTGCACTCTTCCTATCCTCGAGAATTCCGTGGAGCTCATGAAATTAGAAACAGTGCACTTCCAACCAGTTCCTAGCTGGGAAGCTGGGGCGACTTCACAGAAGATGTAGGACTTGGAGCCAGATTTAGGGTGTGTGTGTGGTACCAGAAGGGAGGCGGGAAAGCAAGGGCGGTCCCCGTGCCAGGAACATCGTGGCCCATAGTGAGGAAGGTTACAGAGGAGGCAGTGAGCAGGCACAAAGCGCGCTGCCTGGCTGCGTGGACTAATGACAGACTCAGGTCGCCAGAGGAGAGAATGCCTTTCCCAAGCAACCTGCCTATTGTCTGCTGAGCCCAGCTGTACAAGCTAATACACTGCGATTGCACTTTCTCCGCCAGGAGATGAAGAAATGCGCCTCTTTCATCTTTTTGGTATTTCCTCCTCTCTTTCACTTACAAAGGAGGCCCCTTTTTAGTAGTTGAGAAAACTAATAAACCAGATCAATAAACCCGCCCCCCAGGGCAACTTAGGATGCCCACAGGAAGAAAACCGGATTAATCCCCCGACTTCTGGGTGCCTGTAGTCAGTGAGTGTACATTTAATTGGAATAAGCCACACACGGAATGCCCGCTGCACACAGGGCCTCTCTCGGACCATGCTGTCGCACAGGTCCCTGTGTGCCCATGGGGCATTGCCAGGAGTGAGCAGGGCGCAGAAGCAGGCTCAGCGGGGGTGCAGTGAGGACCTGGCTGGCCCTGCAGTTGCAAAGCACACTTTTACTTGCTAGAGTGCAGGACCCAGGCTCAATTCAGCAGCCCTGAGCTGTTCAGCAAAAGGAGCTAAGTGGGCCAGTGGACTAGTTGAAAATCCAAGAATATGATTGGTCTGTTTTTTCCAGACATACCGCCCTCTCCTATGACACTGCCCAGAAAGAAGGTGTGCAAGACTTTCTGTTGAAAGCCTCCTGCACAGAGTCCATCCACCCTTGCAGGGACACATTGGGGACGCTAGGTAACAACTGACCTGATGCAGTGCGGACAAGTGGCAGGGTTACCAGGAGAAGGACCAGGTCTGACTCCTAGAATCCTGTAACCAGCCAGTGAGTATGTGACCATAGGAAAATGGGGGAAACTGGGGATGGGACAGGAGGAAGCAGGAAGGGAAGCGTTCTCTTTGCCATCTGCAATTGACTCAGAGATGGCCAGTTGGTCACATTGTGTGTGTGGCCAGAGCTGCCCAGCCCAGAGAGGCCTCGTACTTCGTGTGTTCTCTTTCCCCTGAATAATGACACGTGAGCACACATGCACCTAATGCCCGCTGCGTCCTGGGCAGCACCACACCCAGGTGCTGGAGCCGACAGAACCCGCCTGCTCCTCTGTGGGGCTCAGCCCCTGGGGAGCTGCACTGAGGTGATGGTGGCAGGAAGGCTGAGCAGCACCCACTCTCCGGCACCTGAGGCGTGCACACCTGGCCCGGTGTGAAGTGAGGGTGCCATGAGATCGACAGGGAAGATGGAGGAGGGAACTGGGCCTCTCATCCCCCCAGCAGAACCACTCGGGAGGCGGTCTTGCTTTTTCCTTCTTCCTGTGCTCTCAGGTGTTGTCTCATGTGGGTCTCTTATTTGGAGGGTTAGAAGGTTTTCACTTTGCTGCCGTTAAGTAAGGAGGCTGAGCACATCAGACCTGGCCTCCTGCCTCTTCTGTTTGGCTGGTTCTTTACCTCTGGATCACACAGTACTTTCCATTAGGTCAGAGAGGACGCCAGACTTACACCCTCATGCCAGGCTCCAGTCCGGACGCTGTTCGCTCATGACACGCACTGCTCATCACACAGCCAAGCCCAGGTTTTCAGCACAGCTGCCGAGCGAGGTGCCACAGCCCTGGCACCATCGTGTTTGGGGCCTGATGGCCGTGTGAGAGCCACCCTGAGATGTCCAGCAGCTCCCGGCCTCCACCAGGTCCACCCTCGGGTTGTGACAACTATGAATATCTCCAGGCACACTCAAACGTCCCCAGGAGGCAGCGTCTCACTGCCTTACAATCTCAGGACCTTAGGAGTCCACTGGCCTGGCTACTTTTGAAGGTGATACAAAGGAAAATTCAGACCACTAAGATCAGAGACCAGAAACCTCATCTACGTGTTTCTGCTTCCATGCATGTAAAAGGTGAGATGTTGGTGGCACTGGACACACACCTGTGGTCTCCATGTGACGCCTGTTTATAGATCTGACCCTAATAGGGACACCCGTGGCCGGGTGTTTTTGGTTTCTAGTGGAGCCTTGGAAAGCAAGCCGGGGTTACTTCCGGCAGAGACACCTGAACAGAGAAAAACTCACATTTTCATTCTTCCTCATACCGTGGCACTAGCTTGATTTTGGGAGGAGGTGCACACAGGTATCAAAATGTGGGTTTCTTTGCTTAAGAACAACAGGCCATGCTTCAAAGCTGTTGATCCTGTTTGTTTTCCGCGAGAAAGCCAAGACTTGAAGGCTGTCGTTTCAGAGGCCCTTGGCCCTAACTGGGTTTCCTGAAGTCAGGGTATCTTTGAACTCCGCCACTCACTCGCTGTACAATTTTGGACTGTGATAGTTTTAAGTCTTACTTTGCTACATGTAAGAGGGAGATAACGATTCTCTTACCTGCTTCGTTCCTGGGGATATTTCAAACATCAGATGAAATGATAGATGGGAAGCTGCCCTGTGAGTGAACAGCGCTGCACACACGCATTCTCGCCAGTATTAGCAACTCATTGTCCCAATTATCATTTTCCATAGGTGGACATCTTCCCGTGCTGACCTGATAGATATCCTCTTGTACACTCAACTCCCTTGGATAAAAACTCATCCAGCCAGGATGTTTTCATTGGGTTTAGTCACTCAGCCTGGCTGAATTCAAGCACCCCAGTGGGGTTTACATCTGCTCTCTGCTGGCTAAATAATAGGTTTGAAGAGAAAATAGCAAGCAGTGATCAACATCTTATTCACAGCCGTAATACGCTGCTGCAACTCGGCTCTCCCGCCCTGTTATTATTAATATGCTGTTATTACTAATGTGCACGCTGTCCCAGCGCTGCTCCTGCCTGACGTTACACAGACACAGAGCAGGAGCCCTGCCCTCTGTCGCCAGCCGTCTTAGGAGCCGGGGAAGCCATGGGGCTGGTGATGCGGCGAGGGCCGGGCCGATTCTACAACGCCCTGTGCTAGGCACTTCTCTACTCGGCATGCCCCGTCCTCCCTGGCAGAACCAGCTGGTGGCTCAGTCCCAGAACCAGAACCTGAGATTCAGAGAAGGGAGTGGCCCACACCCCAGCCAACTGGCACTTCAACCCAAGGCCACCCACCGCTCATTCCACCCTTAAACCTGCTTCCTGCTCCGGAGGCTGGAATGTTCCTGGGGGGCTTTAAAAGTATGCGATGTAGGACCTTGGTGAGGTTCTAGAGCAAGCAGCAGTGAGAAAGGAGCCAAAGTGACCACACTTTGCCATCCACTGGACCTTGCCTTCCCCTTGGAATTCATCTCCTCGGCTGGCTGCTGTGGAGCTCAGCATGGAGTGCACAGAGGAGTTCCTTGGTAGGTGTTAGTGACACAACATAACACCCTGAGGACGTGCCGGGGCGACCTGTGCGCACCCACACCAGCCCCGCTTGTGATCATGAAACCAGGACAGCCGCCAGGCTGGGCCCCTGCTGGCCTCGCCAGTGTCCAAGCAGAACCGACACCAAGGACCCTGCCGTGGGGACACGTTACCCGCTGGTGCAAACCCCTGGCAGGGTCCTCTGGAAAGTAGCAGCCCTCCCTGCCAGGGCACAGCTTTTCCTTTGCTTTTTATTTTGACATCAGCTTTTCTGAATGGGCTGTTACCGGCCACCTGCATTGCTGCGGGGTGGGGAGCCATGCGCGCTGAGGAGGGCTGTGACCCTTTCTCAGTTGTATTGAAAATGTTCATTTTTGCTAAAACTCAAGCTCCGTAGTCACCTTTATCTCTTCTCTGTTTCCTATCAGTTGCTCACCGCATCTCAAGAATTTTAGTAACAGTTTACGTGCAGCTTTTATTGCCTAATCATCATTTGGATATCTTATTTAAATCAATTTCCAGAAGATTAAGATTGTCAGAATGAGGCAAATCTGATTTTCAATCCTACCTCCTAAAATTCATTGTAAATGTGTGATTTTCTTGATATCGACTCCCTAGGGTTAGTGTAGGAATGAGAAGTTAATATTTGCAAATAGCTTTAGTATGTGTGCTGCTTAGCAAGCATTCAACAAATGCGATGTTATTGTTGTCATAAATATAATAATAATGATATCATCTCCCTCTTAACTGTGATCTCCTAAGCAACAGGATATGCCACAATTGCTCCGCTTTCCTCAGTGTCTAACACAAATTTTGGCAAACACAGTGGAAGTTACATGAGCAGTCACTTTCAGAATGAGGTGATTTCAGCATGGTTGACAGCACCAGAAATCCCTTTGATCAGTGGCCACATCGCCAACAGGAAGTGAAGGGTAAGGGAGTGGCCTTGCTTCCGCGCCATCCCTCGTAGCGCTGTGTGAGGTGGACGTTCTTTTCCCCTCTGCATCAGATTTCAGAAATTTTAAATCTGGACAGTTAAGAGTGCCATCCTCAACATCTGGTTTCCTTGACAACCGTCCCGTAAATGGCAAGGGCCTATTGTTCAGGGTGGACGTCAACGTAGCTGAAGTCTGAGTAGACAAAGTCTTGGCTTTTTCCTTGTGTTTCTTTGGAGAATGATCGTCTCCATTAGCACTCTCAGCAGGAGTCGAGCGCAAGTTTATAAATAAATATACACACGCTGTATTGTGAGACACGTCCGTGTGCACACACAGCAGGCTGAGTTACAGTGCAAGGGCTAGCATAAGCAGGTTTCCTCTTCAGGCACTCGGTGGTCCCAGAGTGGTCTCAGGTGACGTCGTCACACGCAGATGCGCACACTCGGACGAAGGCTGCTGGTAAAGAGGCCACAGCATGCGAGGATCAGCACCGCGGCCTCCAACTCAGATGCAGAACAGTTACCACCAGAGCCACCGGCATGGTCACCCTCCTGCGCCCACGCCTCACTCCTTACTGAGATAAACCCTCATCTTCCACACTGTGACAGTGCTTTATGGAATTACCCACATCTCCCCAAATGTGTCGTTGCTCCCTCAAAGCAGACAGAGGTACAGCGCCGCAGATGTCGAAGCGCTTATGTGTGTGTCAAGTGCATCAGTGAGCTCTGCTCACCGCTGTGTCCCTGTGGAGGCTTTGCTTGCGTCGCTGTACTGTGTCACATTCGCAGAGCCATCGTGTGCTCTGTGTGTCCGCACTGCGAAGTACACGTCCATAAATACATACTGTGCTCTGTAATGAGAACCGCAGCTTCTGAAACATTAAGTCCAGGCTGCGCAGGAGCTAATGCAGTTTTCTCCTCTATGCATTGAAAAATCTGTTGGTTGAGGGACAGCTGTGTTTCAGGAAATTAAACTAGTGTAGCAGCCCAGTTCGCAGAGCGGAACTCCCAGAGCTTTGACACGCTCCCTTTCATAGCACAGAGGCTGCGCCGTGCCAGGTGGCCGTGAGCGCTCCAGTGACCGACCGCTCAGGCGTGTCCAGCCAAGGAGGTGACACCTCTTGCCAGGTGATGAGAGGGAGGGGCTGTATGCCACCAAGAGGGGAGCGATGTGTGTGTGCATCCAGGAGCACGTTCTCCTGAACTCCTGCTACTTGTTCTTGTAAAGTGACTTCCTTTCGTTGGTGGTTTCTCCGAGACTTTCTGAGTAGTGGGCATTTCAGCTGGAAGCTAGCAGATCTCACCTTGGCTTGGGTTGTATGCTGTTTGTTGAGGCTTCGAGATGATTGCTGCCATCAGGAAAGACCAGCTGTGACACTCCTGGGAAGTTTCCTTCCGAGTTGCTGAGCCGGGGAGACACAAGTGACATGGCCAGCTCTGCTGTTAGCACTGCTAGTAAGGAGGCCAGCATAGCTGGCCTAGAGCTCTTTGTGTTGGAACACAATTGGTAAGTTTAAACAGTGTACAGCCAGGAAAGCTTTGTGGCTTCGCAGCCATAAATTACTTATGATAAATAAAGCTGAAGAACTCCCAATCCTACATCAGCACCTTCCTTTAATAAGCTTTGAGGAAGGTCTGCTCCCTGCGTAGCCTGCAGTGGGAGGCTCAGGGGTGACCCCGGGATCCTTTCTGAAGAGTGAGGTGGTTGTTAATCCAGTGTAAGGCACTCAGCTGAGAACGCCTGGGGAAAAGCTGTGTTCCGTGTCTCCTCCCTTCACATTTCTGAGACTGTAATTTGAATCACCGGGTGCTAGTTAAGAACAGATTGCAGGGCCCCACCCGCCCTGAGGCTCATCTCCTGTGGCTGTGGGAGCTGCACTGGATGCTGCCTTCCTCCAGGGTTCTGCCCTCGAGTCTTTCCTCCCTGTCACTGGCCTGTGTCCCAAAACTCAGATGGGCCTGAGCGCTTGGCTAACGCAAACCCTTTTGATTTACTGCTGGCTCTAGGATATCGTGTGGTTCTCTTTAGCGTAGCCCATCGTATTCCCCAGCCCTCAGCCATTGCCTGTCTTCCCCTACTCTTTTCCATCGTTTCCAACTCCAGGCTTTACCATGGAGCCTGTCATTATGTGGTTACTGCACACACACAAGTTCTCTGTTTATATCTCTGTGCTTTTGTTGATGCTAATATTTCTTCCATCATTCTTTTTCTAGACATCTCCCTGATTTATTCTGCCTCGTTTCTTCCCATTCCCTTTTCATTTTCCTTCTGCTCGCATGCTGCTACGCACACACTTGAGCTCACCACATCCCAGCCCGCAGCATTTCTATAATTACAGATGCCGTAGCTGATTCCCACGACGGCCTCTGTACCAGTCAGCTTTCTCATTGCTGAGACACAATACCCAACACCCACAGTTTAACAGAGGAGAAATTTAATTTGGCTCACAGTTCAGGGGAGTCAGTCCTTGGTTGGCTGGCACCAAGGGAAGAACATCATGGGAAGAGCCTGGAGAGGAAAGCTGTTCCTGTCATGGCAGCAAGGAAGCAGAGAGAAGAAGGAACCAGGGAGGGACGTGCACCTCCAGAGAGACCCCCAGTGACCCACCTTTCCCAACCAGCCCCCACTTTCTGACAGCACATTTAACTCTTAACTCATCAATAGATTCCCCCAGTATCCAGTTACCTTCGAAAGCCCCACTTCTCAACACACGGAACGCTTGTGCAGCCTTCTAGATCTACGCCATGATAGCCACCCACAATCCCCATCTAGGATCAGTGTCCTTGTCGATTCCCTTTCCACACTGCATGGGAGCTCATGACCTGCGTAGACGGCCCCGTGTCACTCCTGAGACGCCGGCTCCCCCTCGTTCCGTGACCGCTCCTGTAGGGAGCCCCCAGCCGTGTTGCAGGGTAGCTCCCCAGCCTCCGAGAGGGTCCGGGTGGGAGGGAGCTGGGCGTCCTGTGGACAGGTGGTGCCCAGGCCAGCATGCGAGCAGCCGTCTCCGGGGCAGACCCTCCGGCCCAGGGCCGCAGCGCAGCGCCAGTGCCCTCCTGATCCCAATACACAGGACAGAACCCAGGAGAGGATTGGTCACTGTCAGCCTTGCGAGCTGCTGCGTCTCTCGGTGACTTGCTGTGCGGGATGGACAGTGGACACCCACCGGGCCCCAGACCCCTTGAGAGCAGACCCTGTCCCCTCTGCTCGTGCTCCTCAGGACCTGGACTGCATCGCCTGCATCATATTTCTTTCAGTG
Source organism: Cuniculus paca (assembly GCA_004365215.1). Taxonomy (NCBI): domain Eukaryota; kingdom Metazoa; phylum Chordata; class Mammalia; order Rodentia; family Cuniculidae; genus Cuniculus; species Cuniculus paca. The sequence goes on from RJWT010012346.1 coordinate 18,495, forward strand.
CCCTCAGACGAACCAAACTGGAGCTTCTCTTTGCCAGCAACGATGAACACCCACGAACGCAGATGTCTTTATGTAACAGATAGGAATCTTATCTTTCTGCTGCTGTAGATGTCACTAATAAAAACAGTGTAATTAGCAGTCCCAGCGCCAATGTGGAGCCCTGTGTGCACACGCGCCTGCTGAGTGGGTACTGCGTCTCCCACTTACGGATGACAAAGCCCACAGGCCGAGGGGTCCGGTTGCAGACCTGTGGTGATCAGAGTCCGGAGTGGGTGCTGGGACGGTATGAGGCCCCCTGCAGCCTGCTCCCTGGGGCCTCTCGGAATGCAGTGTGTGTCACTCCATGTTGCGCCTTTTACGAGGTAGGACACTGAGGCTGAGAAGCCCGGAACTTGGCAGGGACCTGGCTGATGTGGAATCAGCTCCTGAGCCTCCTCCCCCGCCCCGCCCCCAGGCCCCGCCCTCGCCCCCTCTGATGCTCAGAGCCTGCAGGCTGGTTTCCAAGGCGACTGCCCACCCCCGGGAAAGACAGGACTTTTCAAACATTTTGCAGCTACCATGGCTTCTTTTTTTAATTTTAAAAATGTGTCAAGGTGATTTGTAATTCACAGGAAAATGTTGATATGGGTAAGAAATCTATTTTGAGCCGTAAGTATTTGCAGTGTGATGGGAGAAAGCTTACAGAGGGCAAAACAGAGAGTCCCCAGGAAGCCCAGGCTGCTGCTGTCACCCGTACTGCAGGTAACACAGGCTGGGGCCAGGGAGGCTTGGAAGGCAGGTCTGCGCGCTCCGAGGCCTGTGCTCCTAAGTGCCCGAAACCTGCTTCTTGGAAAATGCAGATTGGCTGGGGTTGGGGGAGAGCTGGGTTCTGAGCCTGCAGTGACCCTGAACATGGGCCCACGGCTGAGAGGAGGGGAAGAGGAAGTGTCTTTCCCAACTCGGGCTGGAGGCTGGACGCCAGGGTGAGGGCTGACTGAGTCCTCACTCCAGAACTTCGGGAGCTGGGATAGTCACGCCCAGCCCTGGGCCCCGTTAGGGAGCACTGAAACACGGTAGTGCAGATGCATGCTCTGACCTTGGCCTGCACCCGGTCCGTGTGGTGCGTCCCGCTGTCCTCCTCACTGGACATCCCAGTGCTTCCTGAAAATCAGGATCTTCAGGGAATGACAGGAGTCACTTCCTGCCCAGAGCAGCCTTTGTCTGTCTGTCCCTTGTGTGTCAGTGGTTGGGGGCTTCACATCATCACAGGGACATCAGTGTCTTTCCTCCCTGTGTCCTATCACTGCTTTGGTCATGTTTTCTGTGACACTTTCATGGGACACCAGCCTCAGGCACCCTAAAGTCCCCCCTGTGCTTTGTAGGAATGCTGCCGAGTGTCCGCCACAGAACTGCTGGCTTCAGGAAGGTGAACTTCCCTTTGCCGGCACCCGCCCCACCACCACCGCTTTCCAGGGGTGCCTTTAAAGCCCAGGCCACTTGTGCTCCTTTACAGAAGTGTGGGAGGTGGCAATCTTCGGCACAATTGCATTTCTGCTAATTAAAGCTTCGATCGTGCTGCTTAGAAATATTAACAGCCATTGCAAAGATAATAGTCTGTCCATTAAGATGAGCCTGGCTTTCATTTTTATGATCTTTTTAATTACATGAACCCTTTGGCGCCTTGATAATGATGAAGAGCATGGTAGGATATTGCTCCGCGATGAGCTGCCATCTCTCCAGGATGCTCCTGGGTGGACAGTGTGGGGCCTCAGGCTCTCCAGCTCCCTCCAGCAGGATGCGCCCCAGCTCCTGCACAGTGTCCCCTGCATGGCCCTGGGTGGACTGGCGCCTCACGCAGGAGTCAGGGAGGTCAGTGCCCGTGTGGTTGTGCCAGCCACTGCCCACCCTGACAGGCTGCGTGGGGGCCCTTCCACCCATTTCCTCCTCTGACACCCAGAAGGTGCTGCTTGGAGACGCCCCCCAGGGCTGTGCATTCCCAGCGGTTTCCGGTGTGCAGAGCTTTTATACAGAAAACCCTAACCGACCCCCAACGGATCCATCTCCATCTCCACTGCTGACTTCCACTTTACCACCCGGCACGACATGATCCCTTGCTTTTGTCAAACCCAAAAAACCCGAATCAGCGGAGCCCCAGCGGTGCTGGGGGGTGTGCACTGGGAGAGGCTTGTAAGCTTCGTGCCTTTGCCACTAAATCATCTGCAGGACCCAACCAGCACCCACGACTGAAAGCAAGAGGGGTGCATTTTGGGGGTGGATTTTGGAGGATTCAGTGAATGTTCGCCTGGCTCTGGGGCAGAAAGGGCATGGTAAAGCGGAGCTGCACTTCCTGTCAGCCAGGAAGCAGAGGCGAAGGGAAGGAGGGGTCCCTTCTGGGTCACACCCAGGCACCAGCCCCACCCAGCCCCACCTCCTCTCAGCAGGTGAGTTACGCGGGAGTCCGGGAGTCTGTGGTGATCCTCTGCTGAGCCCAGCGCCCCCAGGGTGCAGTCACTTTCCAAAACCTGCCTCTGAGCCCAGGAGGCTTCGGGCACATTCTAGATCCGAACTGTAGCACCGCATGCCCAGCGCTAGGCCAGATGCTCTGCTGTCCTGCAGCAGGGTTGTGAAGTCCTGGTTAGAAGTTCTCATTCCTTCGATGAGAAGACAAGCGGAGGCTTACAGAGGGAAGTGACTGCCTGGGCCCCAGGGCTGGGGCCCTCACAAGGCCTGCTGCTTCCCCCAGTCCTCACTCTGGCCCTTGGCAATCACTACTGCAGCTCCCAGGGGGGCAATGACATCGTGGGTAGGACTGGGACCCAGGCCTGTGCCTCCGGGCCGGGCAAGTCCCTCAGCTGTTTTGGAAGAGTCATTGCTCCTGCCTCAAGGAGTCCTGGCCAGAGAGAGGTGGACACTTAGAAGGCATGGTGCCCTGCTGGGCTGGTGGGACAGCCAATTCCAGAGCCTGGGCCACCCTGAGGGTGTGAGGAAGTGGTGACCAGAGGGGGGACTCCGGAGGAGGAGCGAATGTGGGTGGAGAAGGAGAGGAACCATCCTGAGCCTTGCGTTCCCCGGATGAGGAGCGTTTCAAACAACTGCATCTGCTTTCCCCAAATCTCCCCCAGAGAGCCCTGTTTTACGCCCTTTCCCAGGGCTCTCTGAGGACAAACTCACCGCACCACTTCCTCTACCTCCGAGTGAATCCTTGGAATTAATTGATTATGGATTAAGTGGGGACTAGGGGCGACCTCGGGCCGGCTCATGTTGAGATTAATTTATTCCTGTCAACCTCCTGTTTCAGGATGCACCCGCCTGCCTCGCTTGTGAGTTAAAAATAAAGCTGAGCACCGGGGCAATCTAATTAGGTGGCTCAGCCCGGCGCACTTGTGTGCCGTCTCCACCAAGCTCTCCTGCTTTGATGGTAACCAAAATAGAAGAATAAGTTAATCAAAGGTCTGATTAAACAGCACAGCTCCGCTGTGCGGGCTGCTGATCGCCAGGCTTCCGTCCATGCAGAGCTTCGGGGAGGGCAGAATGGAGCTGAGACCAGAGGCTGCGCCTGCAGGGGGAAGAGGGGGTGAAGCGTGCTGCACTCTGAGACCTCTGGGGGATGGCTAGTCGGGAGCCAGCTCCCCGGGAAGGGTGTTGGGCTCAGGGACAGGTGTGAAGCCCTGTGGACCCTGCTTCAGCTCTGGCTGCAAAGATCCTGCCCTCCCGGGTGTGCGCCTGCACCTGGCTTGGGGAGGTTTGGGCTTTGCTTTGGCCGCCTGTGTATAGTTTCTGTCCCTGCATCAGCAGTGTGACTATGCTGGTCCTGTTAGGTTTGCCCTGTGGGTCCTGCCCACCCTCTCTGTGCCCCTGAAGGTGATGGGTAAAATGCCTGTCGCCTTCCCTCAGCCTCCTACCTGCACTGTGAAAGAAAGGCAGCTTCCCGGAGTTCTGCGGGCTGGGATGTGGCTCCTGTCCTGCACTGCCACGGATGGACCAAGTCTCCGTGCTCCCGCCAGGCCGTCTCCTGCCATGGCTGTGCTCTCTGGACCTCTCCAGGGCCCCTCGGCC
>RJWT010012347.1:0-22558 GCA_004365215.1 Cuniculus paca
TAAAGATTTGGAAAATTCTCAATCTATCCATATTATAAAAGAATGAGAAAACTTTCTCTGAGGGGAACAAAAAAGAGTGTGGTCAAAAAACCATTTGAACATTGATTCCCTGTTGTCTTGTTTTGAAGTCCTGTATTGCTTGCATTGTTTTGTTCTGATCTGCTTTGGTTTGTTCTACTCTGTTTTATTTTGTTCTGTTTTATTCTCTTTAAAATAAAACAAAACAAAACAAACAAACAAAAAAAATTTGAAGAGATTAGTCTGTGTGGACCACCAACCTAACTAGCCATCTCAGCAGAAACACTGCCAATTGGAACTGAAGGGGATGGAAATGGGATGCAAATAAAGGAGTTTGTTACACTTCTTAGGCACTGAAGGATCAGACCACAGAACTATTCAAATGCAGATACACATGATTCTTTGAGAAAGAAGGAAGATCCAGACCCTTCCCAGCTCCAAAAGAGGACATTTTGTTGTCACCTTAATTTCAATAAACTAGAAGGCAGCCATCCAGAGCCTTGTGAATAGAATAATACCTAAAATAGCAGAAGGGGGAACCGCCACAGAAAGGGGTGTGTGTGTGTGTGCTCTGCTCCAAGCAAAACATCAATCCAAAGAGGATGAGTTTTGAGGCTTAAAATTGAATGCATTTGCCTTGCTACTATTTGAACTTGCCTAAGACTATTATTACACTTCTTTTCCTTCTCACTTCTCCCTTTTAAACAGGAAATGTCTAGTCTATCCCTTCCTCATGATTTTACTTTGAAAGCACATAACTTATCTAATGGCACAATCTCACAGCAGGAGAATAATTTTGTTTCAGAATAAATGATACCTTGAACCTCAACCACAAGTGATTTAGATGATATTTAGATAAGACTTTGGAAGTGATACCATGAATTAAGACTTCTGAACCAACTGAAATGGATGAATGTATTTTGCATGTGAGAAGGACATGAGCTTCAAAGAAACACTAGGAGTAGAATGCTATGAGCTAGAAGTTTTTGTCTCCCCAAAATTCCTATGTTGAAGCCCTAACCTACAATGTGATGGTATTTTAGGTGAGGTAAAATTTAAAATTGGGGATGTAATTTAGCTTAGATGAAGTCATGAGGGTGAAGCATCAATGATGGCATTAGTGTCCTTAGAAGAAGAAGAAGAAAAGCCAGAGTGCTCTGTCACTCCACTCCATGAGGACAAAGCAAAAAGCAGCCATCCTCAAGCCAGAAAGAGAATCCTCACCAGGAATGAATATATCAGCACCTTGATCTTGGATTTCCTGACCTCCAGAATTGTGAGAAATAAATGTGTTATTTAAGTGACTGTCTATGGTATATTCTTATGGTAGCAAAAGTTAAGCCAGTTAAATAGTTTTTATTGTTTCTTTAAATAAGCAAGTGCACTTCTTTAATCTACAGACTTAAAAAACATATGTATAATGATTTTTATCACAACATTATTTCTAAAAGTGAAAAATTGAAAATAATCCAAATTTCCTTTCTTAGGGAAATAATTAAATAAATTGCTATACATCTATTCTATCAAAGGCTATACTTTCCCTAAAAACAAATAAGAAAAACAGTAGGTACGGATATGAAAAATATGTCCAACATATATTCTTAAATGAGAAAAGCCAGTTGTTGCTATAATATGTACAGTATGGCACAATTTAGATACTAAACAAAAACTCCTGCCAAACAAATATATCCTTTTCTACATGTAAAAATGTATATATGGACGTGTATGCTTAGAAAAGTCTGGAAAGATACACAGCACATGAATACTAAGGATACTCAGATAATAAAGATACTCAGTAAGGAACCACATGTAATTGGGGAACAGGCAAAAAGAAGTTTTGCTTCATCTGTGCTACTTTACTTTCACCAATGAGAATCTGTTACTTGTGTAATTTTAAAAATCATTATTATAAGGAATTGTGATTAGAATTATGGTTTGAAAGATAAAAAGATAGCTAGTAGATAATATTTTCTCTTTAAGGCTGATGTTTTATTCAATTTATTAGCAATGGGAGACTTAGGGAACCAGATAAACTTTTTCTGCCTTTTGTCTTACAATAGCAACAACAAAAAGCACAGTGAGTGTCTTGGGAGTACACCCTGTGTCTGGGGTGTGCCCTAATGTGTTCAGTTATGCTCATTCATGCTGAGACATTACTTTTTGCCTATAAAAGGAGGAATTACAACATCAGGCCTGAATTGTTCTCATTTCCAAACAGCCACAAAATGTCAACACAAGACTGTCAATCTCTTGTTCTCACCTCTCTCACCAACGCTCCCTGGAACCCAGGCCAGACATAGAAAATAGATATAGGAAGGCTCTGTTTTGACAACACTGGAAACGCCTGTGATTAGGAGTTAGGACAGCGTAAAAATGATTAATATGTTTCTGAAAGAACAGAGAGTGCACCTCCAAAAAGAGATAATTGGATGGGTGTCTCAGCTGGTTTCACTGTCTCTTACCTAAACAAAGCCACACATCTCACACAGGTTTCCTCTAAGCAGCTCCTGATTGAATGTTTGCTAACATTTTTATCATGGTAAGGCAGGTAAGATGGACAGTTCTTAGAGGATGGGCAGAAAGGCTAAAGGATGGCAAAAAAGAAGAAAAAAATCCTCATTCTATCATAAGATAAATAGTCTTTAAGCAATTAATAAAATGAATATCGGTATATTTTAAACCAACAGACAACCATTCTCCGAAATTAGCAGTATTCCATGGGACATGGCAGTTGACAGTTAAATTGCTTGTTCTTAACTTTTTGAACAGAAAATCTTTGTTTAGCTTACCACACATGAATTAAAGTTGTATTTCAGTAATTTTCATTATATGACTGGGTATTTTCTGAGTCATCATCTTTTTCTTAGAAATATAGTCTCATTGGCAAACTAAGACTCAAAATCTCTAGCAATCAAAATCAGAAGAGTTGGCTTAGCTCTTCATTAGCTCTGAGTTACAGGAATCTGGATTGGTGAGCAGTCTTCAGCCACGGAAAAATTTGTAGCTGGCTCTATGTCTCAGAGCTCTGGGCCCCATCTGTACTTCGAAATTTTAAACAGAGTATCTCTTCTTTGATCTGTTTGATATTGGGCTTTTTGAAGAGAAACTTAATTTAAAAAAAGAAAAAAATTATTCGATACTTTTTTTTCGAGCGTATATTTACTGAACTTCAACTATGTAGTGGGCACTATTCTGGGGCAGTAGCACTGTAGCAAAGAATGATGGTGCCACTTACTGTCATGTAGCTAACATTTTACCATTCTACTGGACCAGATGATCTTTAAGGCTCCTTTCCAGATCCAGCATCTTATACTTACAAGACATCATAAAGCAGATGTCTTTAGGCACACCCAGAGAACTTTTTGTCCTTAAAGTTAACTGTCGAGCTATAACTGCACAAGGACAAACAGAACAGAAGAGAATTTAGGAGTGTTGTGTTTTGTTGTTGAATTGATGAAATCAACATTTTGGCTCTGTCAGTGAGTTAGATTAAATTAGTTAACTATTATGTGTCTGTTCTGGTCTATTTTATGTTGCTGTAACACAATGGCTGGGACTGGGAAACTTGGGAAGAACAGAGATATATTTGCTACAGCTCTGGAGTCTGGGGAATCGTAAGTCAAGGGGCTCGCATCTGGTGAGGGACCTCTTGCTCTGTCATGTCATGGTACAACGCAAAAAGGCAAGAGAGCACACATGAGAGAAAGGACAAACTCAAAGCTTCAAGCCATTAATCCATCCAGGAGGGTGGAGGACCCTTCATGAATTAAACACCTCTCATTAGGCATTACGTCTCAACACTGTTGCACTGGACATCAAGTTTCCAACACATACTTTTGGGAGCATACGTTCAAACAATAGCAGTGCCTCAACTTCTTAATCCATAAGACAGGAGTAATAATAGTTCTAATCTCTTAAGTGTGTGGTTAAGATAAAAATACATGCACACAAAGCCATACAGCTATGTCTAGAATTCTGGAACCTCTATTTGGTGTTATTATAATGCACACATATTGCCTTATATGAAGATAAAGTGCCCTTGGAAAGGCTCTTTAAAGTAGCCTAATATAGATCAGAATTCTTCATAAAGCAACACTAATCTGGACCTTATCAATCATTACCAGCCATAACATGACTCTCAGTTGAACCCAAAGACAAGGTTCAATTGAACATATGAACAAGGTTTCATATGAATGAATATACCACAGCACTCACTATGTGGTACACAATAAGTAAATATCTATTAAATTAATGAACTTATTTTAACAATGTTTAAAGCCAATGGATAACTTTAGGTGATGTTTAGAGCAATTACTGCCAAGATGCATCCTTTTTCTAAGTTTTATTTTCAATTACAAACAATAATCAACAAATACCTACGTATCATTATTGAAGTTACACTGTTGTTACCTCAACATATAGCCTAATTAGCTTCAAATAGTTCTTTAACAAACACAATTATTTAGAGACAATTAAAACCTCATTCTTATTTCTTCCTCTTTTTTAAGGTAAACTTTTTTGAAGTAGATAGGTATCATTTTTACATAAGTTTTCGGGTGTATAAATTACCCATTCAACTGTTTTATGTAGACTTCTTGTTCCTTGGTGGACATCAAAATTTTTTAAATTTTTTACTGTCAAGCAGGACTGTAATAATAAATATTCATGCCTGTGTCTCCTTGTGGAAAGATACCAAGCACGATGTAAACATCTTGATCTTTAGTAAATGCCATCAAATTTCTCACCGCCATGGCGGTTCCAACATAGGCCATAACTCGCAATGAATAAATTTCTTATTTTCCCACATCTTTCTCAATTTTTGTTGCTGTTTGCAATTCTCTGATTATTTTGGACTGGAGCATCATTCATGTGTTTGTTACAAGTACTGCCTCAACTGTGGAGAGTTAATATCCTTTTTCAATGAGATTGACTACATTTTTCTTATTAACTTATAAGATTTATTCTTTTATGGTGCACAAATATCTTTCTCTATTCTATTTTCTTATATCTTTGTTTATGGTAGCTTTTTTCTCATAGGATTTTAATGAAGCTCTAATTTATTAGTGTTTTCCATTATTTATAATTTTCATATATTGTATAAGAAAATTTCCTCATGCTAATGTCATAATTGTATTTTTCTATGCTTTCTTTTTAGTTTACTCTTCATATTTAGATCCTAATACATCTGAAATTTAATTTGAGTAGGGAGTGAGGTAGGTGTCTAATTTTACCTTTTGCATTCTGCCCACTTTTTATTATCTTTCCTTTTGCTTTGGATTTTTTAATATCCTTGATCACCAAATTATTAATAATTATATTATTAATTGAATTAATAATAACAATATTAAGTTATATGAAGTTCTCAGGCTCTAATTTTGCTGTTTGTTTGGTGCATAATTTTATTTCTTGTAGGATTGTTTGTAATTTCAGATTGTAAGTTCTTGGCAGGACTTTATTTGTACATCTTGTACATCTTGTAGACTTAGTTGAAATTTTTATTTTTACTTTGAGGAGGTAACCCTGGTGAACCATCATCCCAAGGCCAATCTTTAGCAAAATATCTCAGTCCAAGTTTCTAAGACCACATAGATATAAAAACAGTCAGCCTTAAACTCATGAAATCAAAATTTATAAATACAAATTATCCGGAAAACATTTGTCTCTACCGAGAACTCTAGAAGACACACATGTGGTCTTGTACTGGAAGTGGGACTTCTTTTCCTGGTTTATTCCTCCACCGAGGTGCAATGGTTTGGAGTTCTAAGCTTATGGACAAGTCTTGGGCTCCACTATTCTTGACCATAACTACGTGGACATTAACATTAATGCCCTAAAATTACTTTTACCCAAAAGCCTTCATATGAGTCTCCCTACACACACCTGCACAAACACACACACGCACACACACACAGCCAAAGAACCTCAAAATCTTCTACACTTTCTGACTTTCCTGTTCCTTTTTTTTTTTTTTAATCTGACACATAGGGGCTTCCCTGTTTTTCTTACAGATTATCTGAGTTCAGATAGTCTAAACAATTTGCCAAATGTAATTTATCTTTCTTTTATATGTGTGTGTGTGTGTGTGTGTGTGTGTGTGTGTGTGTACCCTATAAGATCAAATTCCCCTACCCACATTTGGAATCCTACAGTTTGCTGAAAGTGTCACACTTTTCAAACACTTCAGTCTTGACTGATTCTGGGATAAGCCTGGATTCGTGACTACTTTGCAGCACAGGAGAAGGTCAGAAATGAAGTACAATGGTGAGCACATTTGTCTCTGAGTACTTTTAAGTCCATTCTGCTCTGTTTGTGGGAACATTTAGCACATAGTTGTGTCCGGTCACCTTCCTTCCAACCTTTTCCAAATGATTCAATTAATGTACAGAGAAAATTTCTTGGAATTAGACCAGTGAGAAAACCCAGGCTGAGGCCAAAGTTGGCTGGCACTGTCATCCTGAGCCTTTTGTGTTATCATAGGCTTAAAAATTAACATAGCCAATTCTGGTTTCCAGCTTCCAGTTTTTTCCTACCAGCTACACTGTCACAAAACAGAAGGAAATGAACCCCGGACACTGGAGACCATTTTACCCAAATATTTCCTATATTTATTTTTATTAAGTTTATATAGAAACACTTTACTTAGATCAAGTTGTACTCTGAGAAGTTGGGAAGAGCAGGAAGCTTCTGCCAGACTGTCTACCAGTTCCCAAGTCATCAGGTCTGAATTATTGAGGTTTTGCAACAATCTCTGAATGGGTTAAGCTGACCTGAAAGTTCCCATGACTTGTGATCTTGTACATTCGTCATTCATACTAACTTTGTGGTCAGCAGTAGAATTAAAGATTATTAGCCTCTGGACCTAAGATTTTGTTTGCTTCACTAAATCAGTTTTTACTGAGCCACATGTGGTATTCATCCTTTCAAACCTAGAGAAACATCGGGCCCCTTCTGCTCTCTTGCTCTGCTTTCTGACCTCCTACTCTGTGTGCAGCCTCTCTCAGGCCCTCAGAGCCTAATCAGGAGTGAAGATTCTATTATTTCATTATTTGCTTTTCATGAGATCAAATAGCTCTAATAGTGAATTATTAGCAAAACCCAAAGAAGGGGAAGCCACTATTTCTTGAGTTTTAATTAATTAGCCATAATTGGGTTCTTTACATATAATTGTGTGAACTAGTTCAGTTCCATTCAGCGTTCCCAAGTCAAAGCTACATTCTTAGGTGTATCCATCCTACTTCCCAGGGAGGCCCAGAGTCACATGGCTCTCTTTATTTTCCCCTTGAAAATTTTTTAGGAGGTCACCTCATTCTTACCATTTTGGTGTGTGTGTTGTGTGATTTTTTTTTTTTTGAGACAGGGTCTCGCTTTGCAGTTCAGACCGGCCTTGAACTCACTTTATAGCTCAGTTGGCCTTGAACTCACAGCAATCCTCCTGCTTCAGCCTCCTGAGTGCTGGGATTAAAGGTGTGAGCCACCACACCACCTGGCAACCTTATTCTTACTGAAGGAACATCTTACTCTCACTGTTAGCAGGAGGCAGCTAGAACCTCAGTTTGAAAGACTGAAGCAAATTGTAATGGAGCTGTCACTCTGCAATTCGCCTAATCTTACCTGCCTTCATGATGCTTCCCTCATTCTACAAAAGAGGAAACAAGTCCAGAAACACCAGGTCTCACCTTATCTGATCTTGGATTTGAGAAAACCAACTACTACAGAACCCTATTGGCCCTGCCCTGGCAAATGGAAGAGAATTAATCAATTGTGTTTGCCTAGTGAATACCAGTTGGCTTACTCTGAGAAACAGAAAAAAGATGGGCACATTCATGAGCGTAGGCAGCTACTTTTCTGAACAATCTAAAAAATGCATTATGACTCTCAAAGAAAAAGAGAAAACTGACTAATTAAAATTGTATCTCTTAGAATTTGTGGCCATGAGAATTTCTTTGGACATGAAGATGTTGCTGTGAGATCACTTCCATTTCATGACTAAAGATAACAAATCAAGAGACATAAGGAGAGAAGCCAAGTAATTTATGGGGTCAGTTAAAAGGAAGGCAAAACAAACATCTTTAAAAATTTCTTACTTGGCAATCAAGTTTATTCAAACGTGCAACATTGAAATCAGATTCTGCACTACTGATTAATCATATAGCCTTTGATATCTTAGCTGAAGATAAAGTCTTAAAATGTAAAACTAGAGTTGCAGCCATTGCATTTCCTAATTGCATTCAAAGCTCTGTTGTTTTTATAATTGACTCCTGAGCGGTTTATTTTTCTTGAATTGGCCCTTGTCCAGAAACTGTGTTCAACACTGTTTTTGGTACAACTGTATTATAAGAGGGAACAAAATCTTAAAGGGAAGGAATGAATGCATCTCACTGAGCTATGCTGGAGATAATGGAGAAGGATTTTAGGCACCAGTGGCCTTTTTATTAACTCTCAAAAAGGTACCTATCCACCTATCCACCACTATTCTCTAGGTTGCTGTTAGATTTGCCTACCTATGAGGTCATTCATTATGGGCTTGCAGAAAAAAAAACATACTTTAGTGATTTTGAAAAATGATTAAAAGAAAATGACTTATTCTGCCACTTTCAGTCATGCACATGTATGAATGCAGACTAGCCTTTAGTTGTGTGGCTCACTGAGACCCTTGACTTGGATTCACATGAGGGGAACACATGGCCCAGAGAAAAGTTAACCACTTTATCTACCTCCAAACAGCTTGGTCCTGATCCTGAGACCTCATTTAAATAGACAGTAAGTTTAAAAGAGTTAAATAAGGAAATGATTAGTGAAATAGGAGACTGCCCAGGATTTATGCTTTAATTCATCTATTGTAATGCTTGTGTAGCAATTGGGGGAGGGGGCCCCTCTTTACTCAACCTGATGACTGATGAAAATGATTGCACTATTCCAGGATAAATTAAATGGGATTGAAGTCTTAGAGTGACAGCAAAGTGACAGTTGCCCTTTCAGACACGGGTTTTGCTGGTTTTCAGAGATGTCAGAGAGAGAATTAAGAAAGGGAAGCATTTTTACTATAATAATGTCAGACCTAGTGAAAGGAGGTAGAAAATATTCATGGGCCTTTAGCGGAAAAGTGCATGTCAAATCATGACAGAAAGGAACCTCTGTAGGTGTGTGTTATGGTTGATACACTGTGTCAACTTGAGAAGGTTAGAAGTTTAACTGAGAGACTCAGCAGGGAGCCAGGGGTCTTACTTTGTAAATATCCTCATCCTGTGCAAAGGAAGGCAAGGAAATTTTGTGAGTGCTACAGCCCACCCTGGGTGGAGGTGGCTTGTGTACAATATAAGGGTGGAAAAGAGGCTCGTTTCCCCCTTTTGCTCTGGCTTCTGCCTTGACGTGTTGCCCCGGTGCCATGCCACCCTGCCTTGGAGCCAGCTGATTATGGACTGAAATCCCCAGAAACTGTGAGCTAAATAAACCTTTCCTTGCTTCACTTTGGGTGTCAGGTGTTTTGTCCCAGCAAAGAGAGAAAAGTAACCAAGACAGTGTGGCTTCACAGTGCCAAAGGATCTCAGCTCTGTGTAAGATGCCTTTGATGATTACTTCACTGGAGTAGCTTCTTTGGATGTAGAATGGCACAGGTGGACTTTGGCATTCAAAGGGCATCTGGTAGGTATTCTAAAGCAAGGATTCTGGTGTGTTGTCTTAAGCCTTCACCACCTAGCAATACTTTACAAATCAGTTATTTGTACTGATACATTACTCATCAGTTCCACTTATGAAATGCCTCTCCATTTCAAATGCTCATGTTTTGACACAGTGAACATGCTGGCCCTTATCATCAGGAGCTCTAGGATTTGCCTCAGGGCCACAGAATTAGGGTATTCTAGAGCTGGGAGGAATTTAAAAACTTTTTTTTTTCAAGCTGGGCTGGGATCCACTGGGCCAAAAGCACAGTCTAAAGGAGAATTTTATAGATGAGAAAACAAGGCCTAGAATAATAAAATGACTTTCTCGAGGGTGCTAGTTACTAGAAGAACCAGTTTCAGAGCTATCTGTCTTCATTTGCAGCTTGTCCTGAGTTCCCTGCCCTCCAATGTTCAGCGATGGAAAGTGTCTTGGTTAGAGAAAAGTCTTTCAGGAGAAGGTCAGATTCTTGCCTCATTGCCACCACAGTTCTGTCCCCTTGTAATGCCACAAGCCACATCTGAACTATTGGAGAAAAAGTTCATCGACTTTAAACCACACATATCAAGAAACCTAAAAAAGCTAAGCAAAGTCCTGGCCAGGAAAAAAAAAAGAACAAAACTTGAATACGCCATAAATCCAGCTCTCCAATCATAAGTTGTATTTCTGTGATGCAGTATAATTGCAGAATGTTCTTTGTGACTGTTAAGCAAATAGAGAGAAGGTTATATTATTTTTTAATAACAAATCCCACCCTTTTGCCTGGTGCCTCTCTAGGTATCATTAAAACACTAAGCTCAAGTATATTTCAGGTAGTGTGAACTTCTCAGTAAACAGGAAAATGTAGAGACTTCACAAGCATTTCTATCAAGGAGACTGAAACACAGAAACTCTTAGAAACACATCTTAGCATTGGTTTGGAATACAGATTTTTGGTGAAATTTCTGTTTCTCATCATGTCTGTCTCCATGTTTATTTACAGATGTGAGGATTTTATGTGTTTTCAGCTTTTAAAAAAGCATTAAGAGTCTTTGGAGGCCTTGGGCGGTATGGTTTATCTTCCAGTAAAAGGCAGATCTCTGGAAGATAAGACTTCTTTCATTAGAGCCAGAGACCAGGCTGAGCAGGAAGAGCTGCAGGACTCTGGACAAGGTTGGGGTTTAGTCCTCTATCCTTCTGGGATCCCCTTCCCCTCTCACCCTGTACTGTCTTAAACGAAGAAGAGGAAGGGTGAGATTATTTATCAGGTTGGCTACTAAAGGGGTGCAATGGTGTATGGGAATGAAATCACTTATAAATGCTGTTAAACAATTTTCACAAGCAAAAAGCAAATATTCTTGCGTCAAAAAACTTGACATTTTGGTCCACATAGAGGCTGACCAGAAGCCAGTCAAGTAAAGTGATGTAAGTTTGTAAGTAATTGAATTAGACTTCCTTTTTTACAGGTTATACTTACTCCACATTATTTTCTGCCGTTCCCCAACATTAGCTCTGGGGTTCTCTGTGCCATACTTGCCCATCCTCACTGTATTATACCTGTTCTTAGGGAAGCCTTCCCTGGAGCTTTCTCCTGCTGTCCAGGTGAGTGTTGGTTTTCCTTCTCCCTGTGCTTTTGGCCCAGTGGATCCCAGCCCAGCTTGAATTCCTCTTGTCCATTCATCTCTCCTACTGGATGCTGTCTTAGCTAACGGTGCTCAAACTTAACCATCATCACCTCTCACTGTAATTATTGGCTGCTGTTGTTTTTTTTTTCTCCAATGTCTTTCCTCCTTCTGGTGATGTCATTGTTTCCTCCTTTGGGGGACCTATGCATAGCTCACTCTGTAGGGTTTCTTAGATACACATTCCAAGAACCCCACTTACTGTGCTTTCTAAGTGGCTTCCTCTACATGGTGAGAGCAGTTCTAGAAGGGGATTGTATCTATAGGGCTCACTACTGCCCAACGTGTCTACCTCACTGTCTGGTTTATAGTGGGAACCCAAGGAATGCTTGAAGGAAATGAATAATCAAAAGTCAGAGCAGCCTCACTAGTCAAAGATAAAAAATTCATTATTTGGATAATTCAGGAAAATTTCACTCTTGCACAGAAAATTCTCACCCAGATAGGCCAAATCTTTTCTTTCTTGTATTTCTATTTTGCTGCAATGATTAGATCAGAATAAGGCTTTTACAGCTGAAACCCTTTGTAAACCAAAATGTCCAGGAGTCAGCTGAGCTGCAGACAGTGGGTTGAGTTCCCTGAGAGACAGACGGAGATGCCAGGAAGTGAGGGCTGTGGACAAAAATGGAAGCTTTAGGACAGAGGAAGTGGATGGTGACAATCTTGCAAGCCTCTGAAACCTGATTCTTCCTTGGGAAGTACTAACCGGAACCCTCAGGCTGCTGTGGAAACCTCCAGCATCCTTCTGAGTTGGCTACTGTGTTACACAATTCTACATTTCCCACTTGGGGACTGGAATGCAAAGAGCTTATCTTTTCTCCATTGTTTCCCTATCCTTTTGGAAGTGCTATAATAGCAGGATGGGGTCTCTCTAATCCCCTAGTTTATTTCCACACTTGAATGGCCAACTGAATCTTTATGTGAAACGTCCACACCCTCTGGGAAGGTGTCTCAATCTTCCATAAATCTTTTTAAAAACAAAAACCAACTCAAAGATGGAATGGTCAAAAACAAAACGAAACAGCACAAAACAACAACCCACAGATGACCTGCCTTTCTATGGTTCCTTGTAGCTGGCTCAGAGCTGACTCTGAGCTAAAATGTGGATCACCTTGGTGTCTCCAAAGTTCATTTTAGTACCTATTTCTCCTTCCCATTCTGCCCACCTTCCTTCAAGTCCCTGTAACCTTCATGATAGCTTCGATTCTCCTCTTAAATGATGAAGGGGATACGGTGTTTCTCTGGAATACTTGTAATTTATCAAGTGACAAATCCTTCAGCCAGAGGAATGAATCCAGAGATGGGGAATTTAGACGCTAGAAAGGACTTTTCTGGAGCAAGAACCAATCCTAGAGCACATGAAATCCTATCATGTTCACGGCTGCCAGCTGGTCTGTTCTTGAGTCGGCCTTCTTTGCAGGATGTTGCTATGTGTGATTTTATCATTTCTAGGTGAGATAATTTCTTCAGCATCCTTCCCACGCCGAGGAGACAAGATCTAGCAATGTAGAAGGTGGTATTATTTCTCACAGTAATATTTCCTGGATTTTCATGTTTTCCTTTAAACTTTGCTGGGAGTTTAAACTTTGTCGGCAGAGACTATGTCCTATTTTTAGTTTCCCAGTGCCTAGCACAGTGTCCACATAGAGCAGGTGCTCAGTACATGTTTAATGAATTGAATTGAAGTGACTCTAATCACACACCAGTATCACTAGACTTTGTTGTTTGGTTTAAAACACATTTGTATTTTCTAGGAATCTGTATAAATGAGTCAGACTGGTTTGGGTCCTGTATTAGTTTGTGTGCTTTTGAATGCAACAGAATATATCTCAGTTGCTTCAACAGAACAATTATTTTCCTCTCCACCATGAAGAAGTCCAGAGGTAGATCTGTTCAGAGATCTGATGAAGACTTCAAGGATCCAGGCTCCTTCCCTTACTCCATCACATTTTGATTGATATCAGCTCATTAAGATCTGAGCTTGTGATTTTTACAATGCATTCTTTATTCTATTTTAGATTTAATAGGTAAGCATGGATGAAGGAACTCCACTGATGCCAAAAGTAAATTTTCTCAATGTGTTCTAAAAGAGCAAAACAGCTTAATTTAAAGGTAAATAGGCTACTTGTTGGGGTGACTGGGTATATAGATGAAAGAAGATTGGCAATGAGTTAGCAAGCGGTAGTGGGAATATAAGGATAAATTACATTATTCTATTTTTTCCCAAAAAATAAAAACAAATAAATGTAAAGGATTTTTATTTTTATTTGGATTTTTTTGTTGTTTGTTTGTTTTGTTTTCATTTTAGTTTTCTGAGACAGTGAATTGCCTTGTAGTTCAGGTTGATATTACCCTCACTACATAATCTCAAATTCTCTATTCTGCTCCTGCCTCAGCCTCCCGAGCACTGAGATTGCAGGTGTGTACTACCACACCCAGCTCTAGGATTTTTAAAAACACTAATGATAATAAAAATAAAAAACGAATTGAACTTCATGCAAATTTCCATATTGCCAAATAAACTCTTTCAATGCATAATATGAAACATACAGTATTATGAAAAAGCAACAGAAAACTGAGAACTCGATACATGAAAATTTCCCCATAATTTCCACTTGTTTTGTAGCTATCGGAGCATAAATATTAATAGGTTCAATAGGATTTGTAGTAATCAAGAATCTATCAACTGATTAAAATGTGATAATTTGAAACACTGAATTATATAAAGAAATACCTGATGGCAGAAGAAGAATGTGGGAATCCACTACCTTTTTGGTTTGCTTGGATGCAAAGGGAATATAGGAGTTCAAATCTCAATGACTGGTTTTGGCTTTGACCCAAGACCTGTGAAGACATTAAGGAACAGCTTGCTGTTTTACTAGTTCTGTGTAGTGAAGAAGATAGAACATGGTTCTTTCCAAGCGTATAACAAAAGAACTTGACCTGGATATGGGAAACTGAAACAATTTCCAATAGGAAATGATAACTGATATCAGGGGTTATGCAGGTATTGGGTAGGATGAAGAGGAAGGATGTTGCAGAGAGCACAAACAGCACATACAAAAGTCCTGTGGTGGGAGGAAGCAGAGGGTTTACCTTGAAACCACCTAAGCACTGGTTGGTTGTGAGCCCTAGATTGAGGAAAGAGAAGCAGGAGATGAGGCTACAGGGTTCAGATCATGCAGGACCACATCCTGCAAAGCAGAGGAGCAGAGTGAAGGGAAGTGGGGGTCTCTTCTTAGAGTTCATCAGGCCTAGACAAAGAAAAAAGAAAACAGGACTTACCATGAAGATGTTCGGCCAGTGTATTCTTAGGATTGTTCTAGACCTCAGTCCTGTTCCGAGTTGGTGCCTGTGTACTGTGCATCACCACGACAGTAGACATCTCTGAGGAAAGTTAGAGCTGCCAGGGAAGGCAGGTAATAGAATGGCTGGAGCGACTGAAGAGCCAGAGCAGCAGCTGCCGCAATGAGTGTCGAGTGTCAATTGACAACCAGAATCTTTTCCTCCGTGGAGCTCAGGTGTAACTTGGAGGTGACTGCATGCAGGGGTCAATGCAGAATAGAGGCCTGGTTTTGTTCACCCGGTTTTTGAGCAAAGGAATGACACCAGAAGACTGGAGAACCAGTGAACGGTTTTGTGATATAGTCTTGTTTCTTTTATTTTATAGCTAATTTTTTTACATGTGTTTGCAAGATAGTACAGTTTTAGGGTTTATTTCTTCCCAGCTGTGGAAAGCATTCACTTTTTCTTCTCCGTAAGAAGCATCTGTGAGTCCTCCACAGGAGAGGAATTCCTGGTGTAAAAGATGTGATGATCGCGGAGTAAAGATTCTGAGCCAGAGGAAGAGGCTAATCAGCCCTCTGGGAATGGCCTTTTCCAAGTAGGGCATGAGCATCTGGCCCGGTGTGCACAAGAGTTATACAATGTTTCCAGAGAGACCTGGCAGTTGATGCCCCAGAGGGGAAAAAACCATGTAGACTCAGAGAATGTTGGCACTGGATGGAACCTTGGGGCCTTGGGACCATTGAGAACAGCCTCCTCCCCTGACTGCTGAGGGTGATAAAGCCAAGAGAGCTTTGTGCCTGAGTGAAGGTCACAGGCAGTCATAACAGAGCAGGGACAAGAACCCTAGTTCTGTGAGTCTCCGTCTCTGCTCTTTCTGCCAATCACAGCTTAAACCAGGAAATTATGCAAGGCCCAGTAAATCCTCTCAAAACATGCACCACTTTCTGCCCAGAGCCTCATAAACTTGGGAGCTTCTGAGCTCTCATTTATTCTCCCAAATTACATAACAGAAAACTGATGGATTGAACAAACCTATGAAACCCAGAATGAGAGCAACTACAAATGGAAGGGAAATTAGAGCAAGTCAAGATTGCTGTAAGCTATTGTGGGCTATGAATAAAATAAAGCACAATTTTAGCTTTTCCTCGGCTTGTTTTTTTCATACTTCATTTAATATTATTATATTTTGCTTGGTTATTTGCATTTTTGTAAGACATCCTAAATATTTAATGAAACAAGGTTGAGTGGGGAAAAAATGAAATAGAAAAATCTATCTATGGACAATGAGAAAAAGACATATGGCATAGAATATAGTTCCTATATGTGTGGAAGTTAATAGGCACCACGGACATCACTTTTGAGATGGAAGACAGATGCTGGGAAACTTAGTTTGCTTCCTGTCCTTCATCCAACCTTTCACTTCTTTCTCTTTTGTTTTCTAGTTGTATGGCACAGTCTTCTTTCAGATACATTTTCCAGACCAGTTCAGTTTAAATTTCTATCTCTCTCTCTCTCTGCATCTCTCTGTACATATATATATATATGGAACTGGGAGAGTATGGTGGTGTGCACACCTGTAATTTCAACACTTGGGGAGGCTGAGGCAGTAGGATCATAAATTCAAGCCCAGACTGGGCAACTTATTGATTAGCAAGAACTTGTCTCACAAGAAAAAATAAAAACAGTTAGGAATGTGTTCATTGCAAATACCTTAGGTTCGATCCTCAATACACACACATGCATACACACACACAAGCACACATACACATACACAAAAAGTTGCTGGAACCAGTTTAAGAGTTCTGGACAAATAAACGAGTAGAATGGAATGAGAAGGAATAGATGTCTGAGATGGGGTGGGTGAGGCAAGCATACAAAGACCATGTACAGGATATCAAAGAGCCTAATCTAGGGAAACAATACAAATACAAGTCAATAGAAAAACAAAAGATATTTAATGAGGGTGTTAGGAAATCTAGGTCACTATGTTAAAAAAAAATAGGAATCCTGCTTTATACAAACATGAAGGAAGATTCCAGAAGGATTAAATACCTAAATGTCAAGGTAAAACCATGTAACTAATAAAAAAAAAAAGTAGAATAATACTCTTATTGAGTGGAAGGGAGAAGGACATTCCAAGAAGACCCAAAATCACCTTCTTAGATAGGTTAAAGAAAGAAATACCATCATTAACAAGACTTAATTAACAAAGGGTTTATGTGAAGTGTATACAAAGATTCCTGAAAATCAATAAGAAAAAAACTTCAAAACAGAAACAAGCAAGCTATAAAAAGGCAAATCATAGAAAAGGAAACACAAAGGGCTACTGTATATGAAAACATGAGAAAATGAATAGTAATCGGAGAAATGCATATTAAAGCAGCAATGATATAATGATTTATTCCTATCATATTCATATTCACAAAATTAAACATTTCATAATGACATAGGAGGGGGCAGCATGTGGGAAACAAATTCTTTTGTGCCACTGGTGATAAAGTAATCAGTGTGGACATTCTAGGGTGACAGAGCCTAGTCCATAATGTATGAGTATTTGTGCTGGGAAAGCATCCTTGAGAAATCCTCCCAAGGTTCAGGAAAGTACAAATATCCATATGTATCCCACCACTGTGACTGTGCCAGTGGGGAATTGGGAACAAATTAGGAGTCCACAATTAGGGAAATTGAGGAACAAAGTAAAGGGAAAGATAATAGGAGTAATATTCATGGAATACATTTGACAAAGTAAGTGCAGTCATGGCATAAGTGATGATGACAGTGTATCATGAAATAAAGCTAGTGACTCAATCAGCTCCGTATCTGAGGACCAAAACAAATACAGAAAATGAGACTGATGAAAGACCTTAAATTTTTCCCCAATTCAAAGAATTTAATTAAAAAGTAAGCATTTGATCTTGGGCTCATTGTGTGCCTCCCTTTTCCTCTTCAGTAATTTGCTTTCTTATCATTAACAATTTGGAAAAAGCTAAATTGTTAGCTATCTTTCAATATCTTCACTCCCATGCATAAACCTGGGTCCAATGGACCCATCTCTTACTTTTCTACTGTAAATTTGTACTTTAATGTTATATTAGCCACAGCGCCTTTCCCTGAGGGATACAGAAAGCAATCTATGTGTTTACCCAC
This sequence comes from Cuniculus paca, assembly GCA_004365215.1. Lineage (NCBI taxonomy): Eukaryota > Metazoa > Chordata > Mammalia > Rodentia > Cuniculidae > Cuniculus > Cuniculus paca. Next base: position 17,775 of record RJWT010012347.1, read on the forward strand.
TTGCTATGATGAGTGACAAGGCATGTGCATGTGTACACCAGTGTCAAAACAGAATTTGGACAAATCTTTGTGCTCTGTCTAACTGGTTTTGCATATTTTTAACCGAGCATCACAGAGGATTCAATGCACCCACACTACTCCAGGATTTGCTAAGAAAATATTTTTTCTTTTGATTTTTCTGGTAGAAGTATCCCAATTCAGTGCAATGGCACACAAACAACCAGATTTGCATGTTTTGTAGGAGGTCAAAAGTGAATCATCAGACCCCATTATGGTAAAATAATGTTTTCGAAACAAAGAGTGGTGGTGGGTGGGTGATGATAATGACAGTGATGATGATGATGATGATGACTTTGAGACTGGCCATGTAAGTCAAAATTCTTTGACAGTGAAATGGAGCAAGAATTGACTGATACAGACACAGAAGGCGCAGACCACCTTGATTCAAATGATGAAGAAAACAGCAATGTGAGTTCATGTTTGACTAGTTGAAATGTTGTGATATGGCCACACAACCAAATGGAATGATCCAATGTCAGAAGTCGGTCCAAAAATATAGTGAGGGTCTTGGCAGGGGTGAAATGCATTGGACAGAACACCCACACTGCCATTCAATGTTGAAAATTGTAACAGAAGAAATGCTGTAAGATGCTTTGAAATACACAAAGATTGAAATGCAAGTAAAATGTTCTGTATGTACCAACAATCATATTCAAAAATGCATTCATTTTGACATCTCACTAGCTGAACTGAAAGCAGTCATAGGTCTGCTGTACGTAGCACAGATTTCTCATGGTGATTACAGGGATGTAAGAGACTTATGAAAAAGCAATGGGTCAAAATATAGCATAAAATTTTATGTCCTTATAGGTGAGAAGACTTTTTATTCTTTAGATTTAGGCATTAGGTCCTTATTCATATAAACTAAACTATTTTGTGAAGAGACTTGCTGCTCCCATTTCCCAAACTAATCGGATTGTGACATTCAACAGTTAGTTTACCAGTTTCCGACTGACGTTACATTTGCTAATGAGCACTAGTTGACCAGGAACAAAGCAGAAATTCAAAATGAAGTGTTGCAGTTTCAAAACAGAGAATAGTATACTACAATTTTTGAATTTCTGAAAGATATAACACTGACCTCATATATGGCAAAGAAAAGCAAACTGGTCCTGCTGATGTCAACATTTCACCATAATGGAAATGACACAACTTGAGATTGTAAACACAACCCTGAGATTGTAACTTTCAACAGCAAAACCAAACATGGAGAAGATGTTGATGAGTTATGCAGCAACTATGATGTCACTTGGAACACAAAGCATTGACCAATGGTTGTGTAAACATACGTGACATAAGTAGTTTGATAGTTTATAAAGAAATTAACAAGTGAAAAATCTCACAGAGAAATTTTCTTAGAGGATTGGGACCAGAGCTTTTAAGAGGTCATTTATAGCAGAAGAAAAACAAAATGTTTCTGCCCAGGGAACTACACAAAAAAATTGCGGAGCACACTGGTGAGCCAACAGGTGAACAGGCAGGTGCAACATCACAAAGTATTACTATAACAACAGGAAAACCAAAAAAGATGTCAACTGTGCCCTATGGAAAGTACAGGAAAACAAAAAATATGTGCTATCAGTGTAACTAATACTTATATATGGAACATGTAGTTGTCATCTGTGAAGACTGCCTTGAGTGTGACAGTTGGAGCAAAGCTTATTTCCGTGGTAGACTTTTGTGTGTGTTTACATCATAGTTCACATAAGTTTTTATTTTTGATGTTGTATTTTAGGTTTTGTAAGGAAATTAACTGCTGATGTGAAAATGTTGATGTTTATTCTAAATACTCATTACATATTTAACATTCTCTTTTACTGACCTCTTTTTTCCCTGCCAATGGCATGTTGTACAATATAGTAGGAAGCTTCTGACAAAACAGGAAGAGAGGTGACAAGACTGCCACATAGGAAAGGAAAGCTAACTACATGCACTATCAGTGTGAGATGTGTGCATGGAACATGCAGTTGTCTTATGTGAAGACTGCCCTGGGTGTGACAGTTGAAGTAAAGCATATTTCTGTGGTAGACTTCTATTGGCATTTTCATTGTTGTTCATATAGGAATTTATTTCTGATGTTCTCTTTTAGATTTGGTAAGGAAATACACAATTGATGTGAAAATGTTTATGTCTATTCTAAGTGCACAATATATATTAAGAATTACTAATTTATTTTATTGATATTTTATTTTCCTGTTAACTACACACTGTATAATATAATAAGAACCTCCTGGCAAAACAACAAGACCACTGAGATGTCAAGTATGTTCTACAAAAAGGCCAAGAGAGCAGAAGTCTCATGCTGTCTGTGTAAGTGATACACGTGTATAAAGTGTGCTGCTGTCATGTGTGCAGACTGCCCTAGATGTGATCATTGAAGTGTTATTTTTGTTTGTTTGTTTGTTTTGTAGAGTTCAATTGGTATTATCACTGCAGTTTATATGGGAATGTATTTCTGATGTTCTTTTTTAGACTGCACACCAAAAACCAGTTGATGTTGACAATTTTGATGCTTTTTGTAAACACTCAATAAATATTAAAAACTCAATATTTTTATTAAGTATTCATTGTTTAATATAATAAAATTTATAACATTATAATTAATCATCAATATAAATATTCTAAAGAATAAACGTGGGCACCTTGATGACAAAATTAGTCTTATGCTTCAAGGGCCACGAAAGTATCCTTTACTACAGTGGGACAAATGTCTGTCTGGAATAAAGTTGACATTTCAAGAGTCCCTTAGGCTCAGTGTGGCATGGGACTAAGCTCTGCCTAATGAGGTATGAGCAGAAATGATGTTTTACTCTGAAACGTGTGCTTAGACAGATTATAAACTTTCTTCCCTCTTCTATATTACTGGCTAGAATGTTGGGTAAAAGTTGGCAAGTTCTTCTATTAGTTGGCAATTATTTGGTAACTTATTAAGTGGAAGAGAAGAAATGAATGAAAACTGCCATGTACTACATTGAACCAAAAGACACCGATATTTTTACAGGTCAAAAATGACCAAGTATTTGCTGTCTTAGCTTGACAAAATACTAAGGAAAACAATTTAAAAGGAGAAAAGACTTATTTAGGTTTTCCGTTCCAGAGGTTTAGTACATGGTCACTTGGCTCCGTTGTTTCTGGGTTTGTGATGAGGGAGAGTATCATGGTAGAGAAGAAGTGGTGAGGAAGAGATACTTACCTCATGGTGGCCAGAAAGGGGAACAGGGTGGGGGAAGGAAGAGGAGAAAAGAGAAGGAAGGGGGAGGAAGAAGAACATACCCTCCAATGGTCTGCTTCTGGGGAGCTACTTCCTCCATGAGGACCCACATACTAATGCTTCCACTATATTCCAATAGCACAGGACGTTAGAACCTTCACAGTACAGTTACAGCCCACTCCCAGTCCGAAGTCCATACCTCCAAGGCATGAACTTTCAGGGACATCCTAGATCTAAAGCGTAACATCAGTTATTTCATATGGGTCAACCTAATATGCTGAGTACTTAACAGTAAGCATTGAAATAATCATTTTCTTTCCTTTCCTGGTAAAAAGAATCCCTAGCCCGAGAGCTTCTTGACAGCGTGAACTCCTCTTTGTTTAACTTTTTTAGAATTTTTCTCAGACCTCTTTTTAGAGAGCACACTAAATGCATAAGCAATAACACCCTGAGAAATTTGTTATTGCTGTGTGCTCCTTCTAAAGCAGAGCCTGAGACAGGACTCCAATACATACAGTTATTTGGAGGGAGAATCCAGGAAATCTTGATAGTGGGGGGAAGTGAGATGGGGAAGGCAAAGCAGCCAATGAAGGACATTCTCACTGTGGACGAATAGGGCTTACCCCACTGGGAGTGTGGGGAGCAGATGCACAGCCGCTGGGGTTTGTTCCACCTGGGGGGCAAGGGAGTCATCACTGCAGATTGCTGCTGCAGGCACCCAGCAGTTCTTCAGTGGTTCCAGCCATCCAAGGAAGTCTCCAGGGAAAGAGATTCAAACACTCACAGTTGCAGGTCAGCAAAAAGCATCTGAGTAGTAGGGCCTGAGAAGACATGAATGGGGTTTCCACAGTGAAAACTGCAGGATAATTGATGGTTTAGCTAAGTCACAGTTGGCAAATCCTAGCACTCCTTGTTTTTTTTCCTCTCCTTTCATCTTCTGTCTTCTCCCTTCTCCCCTCCTCTACTGTTCTTTTCTTCTTTTATGTTCTCTTGAGTGAATAAATAGATGAATGATCTAAAAGTTATCTAGCAAAGAAAAAGTATTGCATTCCACATCCCATTATAATCATTAAAAACAAACAAGAACAAAAGACATTCTGTGCTCTTATATGGATTCTTTGTGGACCTGTGTGAGACAGTCTCAAGGATATATAAACAAGAGCAGAATTTTTTTCTTTTTTTTGCAGCACCGGGGATCGAACTCATGACCTTGCACTTGCCGGGCAGGCGCTTTGACCGCTGAGCTAGATCCCCAGCCCTGGTGTTTTTGAGACAGGGTCTCACTATGCTGTTCAGTCTGGCCTTGAGCTCACTTTGTAGCCCAGGCTGGTCTCAAACTCACAACGATCCGACTGTCTCAGCCTCACAAGTGCTGGGATTACAGGCGTGAGCCACCACGCCCGGCTGATAACAAGAGCAGAATTTACCCAGTTGTCTAACTTCTGTAAGTCCTAGTATGTGTAGATTCTGTAACTTCAAAAATGAACTTTTTCAACATCATAAAGAGTGCAAA
>RJWT010012348.1:0-22529 GCA_004365215.1 Cuniculus paca
CAATGGGGGCTGGGCACAGATTTCTATGGGTCTGGTCGCCCGTTCCCAAGGCGCACAGCTAGGTGGAGTTGGCAGCACTCACCCTGAGCCCAAGCTGGGTCCAGAGTAGCTGCTGCCACACTGCTCCCAGTGAATGGGCGGCACAGGTAGGCAAGGCCCCAGGGACGCCCCGAACATCCGTGGCTGATGGGGGATGGACACAAACTCCTACCGGTCTCTTGGCGAAGTCCCAAGCCGCACGACCAGGCAGAACTTGCTGGTTGCACACTCCACTTTGATCACTTTTACATGAAATTAATATTTCTGAATTTAAGACTAACTTATCCAGTTTCATGGATCTAAAACGCCCCTTTTTCTTTGTTTAGTTACGTGTTTGTACACAATGGCTTACTTTTTGAGATTTCTTGGTTCTGTGCCCTTTTCCTATTTTTTTCCAGACTTTATTTTTCCCTTGCTTCTGTTGACCCTCTTCTGCTCAGTTTTGATTTGATTTCCAAGAATTTCACCTCAGTGTGGGATGTTGTTCTTAAGGAGCTTTGGTTAGTGAGTTTTGAAGGCTCTTGCCTTCATAAGGTAGAAATTCTACTACCAATGAGGCCTTTACGCACTACTAAATAAGCAGTGATCTATTATCATGATGGCTTCAAGAAACTAGGTTCCTTCTAACTTCCTGTTCCATCACTAACTGCGTGTGGCTTTCATTTCATGTAGGATGTTTGCTCCACTTCCAGCTAAAAAAGCAAAAGGTAGAGGAACATCTGAAAATTTCTTTAAAAGACATACTTATTCCCATATGCTCATGCCAGGATGCAGCATTCTGTCATTTTTTCCTTTAAGGAAGACTCAGAAGGCAAGGAGCAAGGGGGTTGTATTGTTGCCCTGTAGTACATCAAGTCTCTCAAAGAGGAAGATGGCAGAGTCAGGTTACTGAAAAAGCAACCAGGAGCTTAGTGTTTCTCCTGAAGGGCAGGTATTTCACCTATCTTCTTCATGACCATATCCACAGTGCCTCAAACAATACCTGAGAACCAAACAGGAAACATGTAGTTGATGATTGAATGAATGAATGAGTCAATCACTTTTACTTTGATTAGAATATATTTTTTATTATCACATCATTTAAAAAATATTGATTAGGGAAAGGTAGATAAGGAGAGATGTGTCAATGTGTACAAAGTTATAGACAGGAATATTATTTGACTGCACAGTAGGGTGACTATATGCTATGGTTTAGATCTAAATTGTTCTCCAAAAGTCTCATGTGTTCAGAGGTAGGTCTTTGAAATGGGACAAGATTATGGGGGTGCTAAACTAATCAGTGGATTAGCCATTCATGGGGTCAGAGTTAATTGTGCTGCTGGGAGGTGTGGCCTGCTGGGAGGTAGATCACCAGGGATGTAATCTGAAAGGTTACATTCTTGTCCTCTCCTCTTTCTCTCTTCTAACTCTCTTTCCATCTCCCTGTTTCTGGGCACCATGAGCTGGATAAATCTACCCTGTCATTTCTACACTGGAGTTGGTTGACCATGGACTAAAACCTCAGAAACTGTAAGTCAAACTAAACCTATCCTTTAAGATGTAGCAGTCAGGTACTTGGTCCCAGTGACAAGAAAGCTGACAAATACACTGTGGTTTAACAACATTTTAGTGAATATTTTGAAATAGTGAGAAAAGGTTTTGAATATTCTCACCATAAAGAAATGATAAACTTATGAGTTAATGAATATACCAAATACACATCAATTATTACACATTATACACATGCAACAAAACATTAAACTGTACTGCATAAGTATGTAGAATTATCATATGCCAATTAAAAGCAAAATTTAAGCAAGGAAAAGAAAAGAAAAAGAAAAAATATAGTGTCAGAAGAACGTATGATTTGACCAATGGAAAGGAAAGGAATATTCTAAACAGAAATTTGAAGTTTTTCTAAATGAAAATACTAAAAATAAGTCATTCAATTGGTCCTCTGTCATTCTTAAATGAAAAGCACTGTAGAAATTTAAAACAAAAAAGACTGATATTCAATGCATTTAAGCATCTTGTGGGAAAAAAGCCAAGATTATCTGACCTTATGTCCCTAGCTCTAGTTTGAAAAAGATACCACTAACATTTGTTGAATGGATGTTGGTCGAATAAGTGACTGAATGAATGAGTCAGAAGTAGTTTATGAATTTTCATGTTTTGAATGGGTATCCCAAAGTTTCACATGTTGGAAACTTAATTTCCAAATTCATATATTCATGCTATTTGGAGGTGGGGTCTTTAAGAGGTAATTAGACTAATCAAAGTCATGAAGGTAGAGATTCTATGATAGCATTAGTGACATTTTAAGAACAGGAAGAAAGACTTAAGTTAGCACACTTGTGCTTTCTGGCAATGTGATGCCCTCTGACATGTTATGATGCACCAGGAAAGGCCTTCACCAGTTGCCAAACAGATGCTGGCACCATGTTCTTGAAACCTCCAGTCTCCAGAACCATGAGCCAATGAAATATCTTTCTAAATTACCTGCTCTTAGATAGTTTGTTATAGCATGGAAAATAGACTAGAACAATATACTGATAGCTTAGATATGTAAATTGTGATACTAACATTTATGAAATGTGATTGAAAAATGCATTGTGGGTTTAAATTAAGAAACATCATTACACATTTCCATTAATATCTTTCAGAATATGCCCTCTCATTTCAAACACATTTTCCATTGTTCTTGCCACTTTCTGGAGCAGCTCTGGAAGTCCTCTTTCATGAATGTTTTTAGTTTTGCTCTCATGACTGCCTTGATGTCCTGATCAATTCAAAACACTCATCTTTCATGGTCATTTTGATTTTGGGGAAGAATGTAAAGTCATATGTGCCAGATTTGGTGAATAAGGTAGATGAAAAAATACTGTAATGTTTTATGAGCCTGCCTCACTCTTAGACGGCACTTGGCAGCAGCATTCATCTTATTTTTGATAACATCTGGTGAAGACTCATGAAAGAGGAATGACAGGTTAATGTTGTTCAAAGCAAGAGGATGTATTCTAAGAGGGATTAAGAGCAATATATCCTTTATTGTAATAAATTTTTAAATTTAAATATTTACCACATTTTATGAACATCCCTTGAATATAACCCAAGGAATACAAGAAATAGAGGCCAAGCTAATCCAAACAACTTTATTCTAACAGAACACTGTGAAATGTTAATAGAAGTATATTTTCTCAAAGAAATGTTAAGTAAGATTTCTTCACAATTTTCATATGTTGCTCTAGTGATGTAAAAAGAAGAGTTAGCTAAAAGGAAAAGATGAGGTCAGCTATTCAGGAAACCAGTCTTCACTTTCAATATGCTACAAAGAGGCTGTGACTGAGGTTATGTGCTTACTTCTCTGTTTTCTTTCTCACCTGTTACACAAATAAGAAATAACAAGGTCTGCTTGTGGCTAAGGAGAGGGGAAAGCTAAGCTAAACTTTCATTTTTAGAGTAAGTTCAGGATCATTTTATAACTCTTTGCCTTATTTTTAGTGCCTTCTGTGTACAATGTAGGTGATCAACTGAGGATGATATGAAAATGTCTCAACACAGCTTCTGCCTTCATGGGGCCCCCAGGAAGCTGAAGGAAAATGCCAACTTCAAGGAAAATGTCAGCTCAATCACCAAAAAACATGAGCATTTTCTTATAAGCAACAAAAAGAGAATATCTAGAATTTCAAATTATTTTCTGTCTGTCCTCTGTTCATTTCCTCACTGTTCATTTCATTACTCATCTCCCTCTGTTCTACCTTTCTTCATGTTAGGAAAAGATCTAACCAAAGGCATTGAGGATTTGTGAGCTTTGGGGCAACTGACTGAATCATAAGGTCTGTGACTTCATCAAGGGGATTAATCCATTCATGCTTTCATGAACTGAGTGGACTAATAGAAGACAAGGTCTAGTTAGAGGAAGCAGGTCACTGGAGGAGTACATTTAAAAGATACAATTTGTCTCTGGCCCTTTGCTTTCTGGCTAATCCCTCTCCCCTTTGGTGTAACAAGGTGATCACCCTCCCCTACCATGACCTTCCATCAAGAAGTTTTGCCTCAACTCAGCCCCATAGCAATGAAAGTAGCTGACCATTGACTGAAACCTCTGAGACCATGAGCCAAAATAAACCTTTCCTTATCTACATTAACTTTTGGGTGTGTTGTCATAGCTATGGAAAGTTGATTAACATATTTTATCTCTTCTTACTACCCTCAAAAACTATTACAAACAGGAAATACAAACATCAAAAAAAATCAGCTGTGACAAATGTTGATCAAAACTCAAACACAAATCCATTAAAAATTTTGTGCTGAGGGAAAATGCAAGGTTGTGGGGGAACTGGAGAAACTTGAAAAGTTTTGTTCTATCTTTGTACTCAAGTTACTTTAAAAGTATCACCACAAGTATTTTAAATTTTCAAAACCCTGTGTATTTCAGTGGGAATTAAATTTGTCTGCTTTTAAATCATTTAAATGTCAGTTATAGATTTATCAGACTTAGCTCACATTCAAGGGAAAAAACCCATTTTTTAAACTATTAGCACTGAATTACAGGGGGTTGAATCCACATTTTGGAAACCTAACCCTGGAAGGATTTTTTTGGATCTAGTTTTAAATTCGAAACCACAAGATTAAAGTGTGTTACAAACTTAGGGAAATGTCTGCTAATTTGTAAACGATGTCAGTAGCTTTCTAAACATCTATTTGAAAGCAAATTCTCAGTGTATTCAAACCTGATACATCATGCTCTTTATAGTGGTGGATCTAGTACACTTATGCAAATAGAACCTAAGCTTAGCCTGTAAGGTGTAGTCTTAGTAGTGCTCACTGGCCAGACATGTGTAAATCACTATAGTTACAGAAATTCAAGAAAGGTATCTATGCAAAGAACAAAGGATTGCAAAGTGTAAAAGTTATAGAACTCCATGATAGTCCAGGGGGCAAGACTTTTAAGACTTCTCCACCCCTGGAAAACCAGAGGCTAATTTTATCTTTGTACATAATAAGTTAGGTTGGCAGGGCTTACCCTGAAGAAAAATGCAGAGAAAATAATTAAGAATGTGAGGAGAGACTGTTGAGTATGTTTTCATATTAATGACAGTTCTTTTCTATTTTGAACCAAGGCTAGAGTCCCAGATAGACTGTGTTGATAAGGCAATCCTAGTAAAGAGCCAGGTGAAATAAACCTGACGTTCCCAGTTTCTCTGTGGAATGCAAAGGACATTGGACATTAGTGCTTTCCACCCCTCATTACCACTAGGCTTTTGCAACATTTCCTTCCTACCAGCAAGAAAAAATATGTCTGTGACATAAGTAGAGTAGAACTGATTAAGGAATCCGATGCATTTTTTTCACCTTTGCTAGTATTCACTGATTTTTAAAAATTATTTTTATTTTTAATTGATACATTAAAAAATCACAAATCATACATACCAATGCCCACCATGAGATGTCTTGATACATGTATACACTGTGTAATAAAGTTAAACATATCTATCTCCTCAAACATTTATGACTTCTTTATGGTGAAAACATTCAAATCCTTCCTTACAGCTTTTTGAGATACATGGTACAAAATCACTAACAGTAATCACCCTATTGTGCAACAGTGCCCCAGAACTTCTTACTCCTATTAACTACAACTTAGATCCATGGACCAACTTTTCTCCATCCTTCCCTCCTTCCTACTCTCCCTACTCTCTGGTAACATTTATTCTTCTCTTTCACGAGATCAACATTTTTAGATTCCATGGATGAATGAGATCCTGTGATACATGTCTCTCTATGCCTCATTTTTTTCATTAACACATTATCCTCTAGTTCCACCTATATTGTCACAAACAGGATTTCATTCTTTTGTGGCTGAATAGTATTCTATATGTGCCATGTTTTCTTTGTCCTTGCACCAGTTTGTGGACAGTTAGGTTTTTTCCCCATTTCTTGGTCATTGTGAGTAATGCTACAGTGAATATACGAGTGCAAATATCTCTTTGACATACAAGTTGCATTTCCTTTGAATATATACCTAGGAGTGGGATTGCTGGATCATATAGTAATTTCACTTTTAATTTTTCAAGGGACCTCCATACAATTTTCTGTAATAGTTGTACTAATTTACATTCTCACCAACAGTATGAAAGTGTTCCCTTTTCTCCATAATCTCACAAATGCCTTGTCTTTTTTATAATAACCATTCTAACTGGAGTAAGGTGATATCTGATTGTGATAATATCAGATTATGGTTTTGATTTGCATTTATCTAATGATTAGTGATGTTGAGAATTTATTTATACATTGGCCATTTGTATAACTTCTTTTGAGAAATGTCTATTTAGCCTATTTCTCATTTTTAATTGGGCCTGTTGCTTCCTTGTGATTGAGTTTTGGAGTTTTTATGCATTCTGGATATTAACCTCTGTCAAATGTATAGTTTGCAAATATTTTCTCCCATTCTATAGTTTGTCCCTTCAGTCTGATTATTACCTTTGCTCTGCAGAATTAGCCTTTTTTTCTTTTAATTAATTTTATTGGTACACTTTAGATATGCATAATAACATTCATCATAAGGAATTTGTGCCTGTACATGATATATTTTGATTCTTCTTTTTCTCCCATTCCTCTCCCCTTCCTCCAAATCCCCTCCTTATTTACCAAGGCTTTGTTTCCAATTTTTCCTTCCATTCTCTTTTATTCCTTTTCCCTTCCTCCCTCCCCCCACCAATCCCTTTCCCATTTGAATATTTTCTTCCTATTTCACAATATCTATTATGTTTTGTTCCTTGGCAATAAAAGAAATTCCCCAGGATATTGGTGCAGGTGAGACATTCAAGAACCACTGTGCTAACAGTCACCTTAAAAAGTCATGACTTTTAATTCTTTTCTAGTTTATATTTAAATAGCTTGGAGAAAATACACCTTAATGACACCTTAGTACAGTGAATGTACTTATTGTGTTTCTGACCAGAACGGGAAATAAAACCCAAGAAGAAAGCCAAGTGTGAGCAGGAAGCTTGACCACATAATCACTGACTTCCTATCCAACCAGCAGGTCACAGAACAAATTGCTCAGGACAAAGAGTAATCGATAAGAGTTTAGGAGCAGAGGGAAGCTGAACAGCACAGACAAAGAATATGAGTTGAATCATCAAAGCAGATTCAAGTTAGCGCCAACTTTCTGAGATTGAAATTCCCACTGCTGTGGTCTCAAAGACTTTGACGCTGAACAACCCAGGAAGTCTTTTGCTTGTTCTCCTTCTCCAGTACTTCTGCTCTCCAGCTCTGGCTTTCCTGGAAAACAGGCCTCTTTCTTTTCCTTGTATAGTCCACATAGAATATGTATGTAGGGGAGGAGGGTCATGCAATTTAACTTAACAATAACTTACGTACAGTAAACTAAGATTTCTTTATTTGGTTTTTAGCAAATACAGTCTACCTTGTAAGCTCCCAAATCACTGGTTAGGAGTAAAAAGGGAATAAAATGAAAACTTAATCCAATCTAGTATTTTAGGTTGGCTATTAAATCAGATGTTTGTGTCTCTCATGTAGACTTTCCTTCCCTTGCTTGTCTGTCTAAAGTAATACAAGGGTGTCAGCAGAGAAAGGAGTGTCAGGACACTTGAGTCAGGTGTTCTCTGGTCATGTCCTTTCTCTTTGATTTTTGGGCACCCTGCTAGTCTCTCAAGCTGGAGACTGCAGCTGTTGAGCACATGATCTGTCCTTCGGCTGGAGTCCTGTTCCTAGCACCACTCCCCTGGCTGACTCACCCTGACTTTGGTTCCTGCTGGCTGTACACTGTCCAGCTATTTCCATGGTCTCTAGTCAACCAGCCAACCTGGTCATCCACTTCCAGTCTCTACTGCAGGGTTGCCTTCCCTTGTCCCAGCAGACTCCTTGCTGGCCCACCAGCTCTTTATTCAATGTCTACAAAACCAAGATTTGTTTCTTCCCATTGATGTTGCAATATTTCTTAGTTATTTAATATTATATATACTATTTGTAGTTACCCATACATTTTAACATGATTTAAATGTATATTCTTCTATCAATATTTCGAATTATCCATGAGCTATATCCTCTTTCTTCACCCCAAAACTCCAAGACCATTATTGTGCTTTTCATCTGTCCATTTTTCTGGTTTACACTTCTCCCAAATATTTCAGGTCCTCTGGCTTGTTCTGACTTGTGATATACCAGATCTGTCTACAGTTGAGTTAGAAAGAAATATGTTAAGGAGCAAAGACATCAGAGGTGTTATGGCATACCGAGTTCCCAGCTTGAAACTCATAGAAAATATGCTGACAAGTCAGAAAAACAGGAATTCTTACTAGAAAAATAGAAGCTATGAAAAAGACCAAATAGGAAATTGCAAACTTAAAAAGCACAATAACTAAAATTTAAAATGCATCAGATGAATTCAACTTGAGACTTCAGATGTCAAAAGAAACAGTGAATTTAAATACAGCATAGCTCGGTAGATTATCCAATCAATGTAGAGAAAAAAAATTTAAAAAGGAAAGAAACGAGAGAAAAATAATCACTCTCAGACATATGTGGGACAATCCCAAGTATTTCAACATGTGTGTAAATGAGATTCACATGGAAAGGAGAGAGACATAAGATAGAAAATATTTTGAAACAATGATTCCAAACTTACCAAATGTAGTGAAAATATTAACTTATAAATCAAGAAGCTCAGAAAATACCAAACTGCTAAATTGAAAGAGAATCACATAAAGAAATATAGCCAAACTGTGGAATGATAAGGAGAAAATCTTGAAGTGGCAAAAAAAAAAAAGAAATCACAGATGCAACACAGAGAATAATGAGACAAATAATAGCTGTCTTTGCATTAGAATTAATGAAGACCAATGTTATGGTTTGTGTCTAGATGTCCCCCCAAAGCCTCATGCTGTCTTAGGGATTTTTCAGAGGCGGTTGAATCTAGAGTGTGTGATGCTGGAACTAGGGGTGCGTGAGCAACATCCCATTGTGGTTTGCATCGCCCCAATCCCAATAGCCTTGATAGTGTATAAAAGGGCCAGAGAGATACTGTTAAGGTCCCTTGTTGCTTTTGCTACTTTGTGGGTGCCATGAACTGTTCTCTGTGATGCCCCTCTGCCAAGTCACCCTGCCTTGGAGCCTGTCCATTATGGACTGAAACCTCTACAAACCGCAAGCTAAATAAACCTTTTCCCCTTTAACTTCGGGTACTGGATATTTTGCCTCAGCAATGAGAGAAAAGTCACTAAGACAGTCAGAAAATAGTGGAATGATATATTTAAACTGTTAGAGAGAAAAAGATTATCCAAAAATTCTATATTCACCAACACTTCTTCAAATGTGAAGAGAAAATGCATGTTCAGAGAAGCAAAAACTTACATAACTCACTGCTAGCAGAAAATGTGCTACAGGAAGTATTAAAGAAGTTTCTTTAGGCTGGGGATTTAGCTCAATGGCCTAAGCACCTGCCTGGCAAGCACAAGATTGAAAGTTCGATTCCCTGTGCCAAAAAAAAGAAAAGAAATCTCTTTAGACCAGAAACAATTTGCACCAGATGCTAACTTGGATCTATAGAAATAAGTGAAAAGCAACACAAAGTATAAATATGTATGTACATGATAGATATTTTTAAAATATGATAGATTTTATTAAAATATGAAAAATATATACTTAAAATATATTCAAAGCAAAAATTATGACACATTGTATATTTTATTAATTAATTCTAAGTTGCTAGAATAGGAAATTAGTAAATATATAGAAAATGTGAATAATACTATCACCTAACTTGAGCAAATACTACATTTGATTTCAAAACAGCAAAGTACTCATTATTTTCAATTGCATATTGAGCATTCACCAGGATTAACTATGTGATCTGCCATGAAACTCATTTCAATGAGTTTTTAAAAGGTAGAAAGTATAGAAAACACATTCTCAGACAACAATCAAGTTGTTGAGAAATTCTCAAATATGTGGAGTTTAACACATTTTTAAGTAGCTTATGTGTCAAAAAGTAATCAAAAGAAAAACTTTAAAATATCTGGAACTGAATGAAAATAAAAACAGTACATAAAAATTGTTAGGTGTAATTAAAGGAATGCTCAAGGAAATTTATATATTTATATGATATATTAGAATAGAAGAAGGTCTGAAAACATAATTCAATCTTTCACTTTAAGCAACTGGAGAAGAACAATAAATCAGAAAGTAAATGTAAGTAAGAAATTTTTTAAAAATATAGTGAAAACTAATAAAATAGAAACAAGAAAAATAGCATGGAAAAATCAATGAACATTGAGTCAATAAATGTTAGTTTCTTAAAAATTAATAATATTTACTTAATCTGATCAAGAAAAAACTATACAAATTACCAGTATCAATATTGAAAAAAGGAACATTACTACACATCCCTTGAAAATGAAACAGATACTAAAAAAATTATAAACAACTTCACACCAATATTTCCAGTAACTTACTTACAAATTCTTGGTAAAGCAAAAAGTAATCAAAATTGATTCAAGAAGAAATAGAAAATCTGAAAAGAGTTAGTGAAGAAAATTTAATTACTAATTTAAGATTTCTCTAGAAGAAGACTGTGGTAGAGATGAATCCACTCTTGAATTGTACAAAAATGCTAAATAAATAATACTAATCTCATAAAAAATTACCCCAGAAAATAGACAATAAAGACACTTAATTCATTTTATGAGGTCAAGATTTTCCTAAAACTAAAGCGATAACAGGATATTATAAGAAAACCACAAACTACAGAGCAATATATTTAAGAATCATAGATGCAAAAATACTTAACATATGAATGAATTGAAACTCATACAAAAAAGATACATGTTATGAGCAAGTAGAGTTTATCACAGAAGTGCAAGGTTGGGTTAATGTCCAAAAATCAATTAACACAATACATCACATTAATATAATGATAAAGAAAGGTCTTAATAAATAAAGAGAAAGATTTAAGAAATTCCAAGGACCTATTAAGAATTTTTTAAAAATAGGTTTCAACAAAATGAAAATAAAATAAAATAATAGGTGGAAACATTTTTCATCCCATAAAGATCATCAATGACTACGACTATCATTACACTTAATGGTAAGACTTTTCTAAAAAAGACTGAGAAACAAAACAAAGATATTTATTTTCATTACTTCTGTTCAGCATTGTAATAGTAGATCTAGATGGTGAAATAAGACAAGAGAAATATAAGGCATCTAGTTTTCAAAGGAAAAAACTTTATTCAAAGAAAATAAGATCAGATATTGAAATACCACACAGAATTTACAAAACACTCTTACACTCATTAGTAAATTTAGCAGGTTTATACACTAGCAACCAACAATCTAAAATTAAATTTTAAAATTTCCATTCATAGCCGCATTTAAAATACTTAGAAATAAATTTAAAGAAATATTTTATATTCTGGAAATATATTTATATTACTGGAAACAAAACAAAAAAACTGCTAAGAAAAATTAAAAATGACCTAAATAAAAGAGAACATGTTCATGGACTGAAAGACTCAATATTGTTGAGATTATAATTCTTCATAAATTAATGTTTAGATTTACTGCAATTCCTATCAAAACAGCAGCAGGTTTTGTGTGTGTGTCTGTGTGTGTGTGTGTGTGTGTGTGTGTAAATTGGTGAGCTAATTCAATAATTTCTATGAAATGCAAGGACCCAATATAGTGAAAACAAATTTAAAAAAAAAGAAAAAAAATTGGACAGCATGCAATACTTACCTTTTAAGACATACTGTAAAAATTAGCAATTAAGCCAGGCGTGGTGGCTCACGCCTGTAATCCCAGCACTTGGGAGGCTGAGACAGGCAGATCGTTGTGAGTTTGAGACCAGCCTGGGCTACAAAGTGAGCTCAAGGCCAGCCTGAATGGCATAGTGAGACCCTGTCTCAAAAACACCAGGGCTGGGGATCTAGCTCAGCAGTCTAAGCGCCTGCTCGGCAAGCGCAAGGTCGTGAGTTCAATCCCCGGTGCCTCAAAGAAAAAAAGAATTAGCAATTAAGACTCCATTGGTATAGAAATAAATATACAGAACAATGGTACTCTAATGAGAATTTAGAAAAGACAAGACGTGTATGATAAATTTATCTATGTAATTCAATGGGGGAAAGGATAAGCTTTTTAAAATTCAAAAAAAAGAATTAGAATAACTGAATATCACAATGGGGAAAATTGAATGCTTTGTCCTCATGCCATAGACAAAAATTAATTTGGTATGAATGATGGTCTATATAGGTTAAAGTTATAAAACTTCTAGGAAAAGAGAAAAGAAAATATCTTTGTGATTTTTTGGGTTAGATAGTTTTTTTTAAAAAATAGGACACAGAAAGTATGCTTCGTAAAAGAAAAATTATGATAAATTGGACAGCACTGAAGTTAAAATATATGCTGTCAAAAATACATGCTTAAGAAAATGAAAAGACAAACCATAAGCTCTGAAAGAATATTTGTAAAACATATATTTGAAAAAGGAATATAAAAAGAACTGTTACAACTCAACAAGAAGACTAAAACCTCAATTATAAAGTGGGAAAGAGACTTAAATATATACTTCACAGTAGAAGATATATAAGAAGCCAAAGCAAACATAAGGAAATATGCTTGGTATGACTAGATATTTAAGGAAATGCAAATTAAATCTATAATGAGATCCCTATACCCACCCACTAGGATAAAAAAAATGAAAGCTGTATGGTGTTCCGGTTAAACATAGAATTACCATATGATCCAGCAATTCACTTCCTATGGATACACCAAAAAAATTAAAAGCAGATACTCAACAGTAAAGCTCATAGAGCATTATTCACATTAGCCAAAAGGCAGAAACAACTCAAGCGTCCATTAGCCGATAAATGAATAAACAAAATGTAGTGCATCCATGCAATGAATACTAGTAAGCCTTAAAAAGAAGTGAAATTTTGACACTTGCTAAAAAATGGGTGACTCTTGATGATATTTTGCTAACTGAAATAAACCAAAAATGAAAAGCTAAATATTGAATGATTACACTCATACGAGGTAAGAGTAGGTAAATTCACAGAGGCAGAAAATAAAATAGTCTTTGCTAGGGGGTGAGGGAAAGAAGAATGAGGAGTTAGTGTTTTATAAGCACAGATTTCCTTTTGGGAAGACAGAAAAGTGGAAGTGGATTATGGTGAAGGCCGCATAACATTGTGAATGTAATTCATACCACAGAATCGTATACTTAAAAATAGGTAAGATGCTAAGTTTTATGTTAAGTACATGTACCACAATTTTAAAAATGAAGTACAAGAAAATATACAAACAAACACATGCAGTGACACGTGTTATGGTTTATATCTGGATGTCCCCCAAGGGCCCTGTGCTCTCATAGGAAGGGTTTTTGGAAGAGGATTAGACCTTGGGAGCACTGTAGATGACTTGCTGATAAATAGTGAGAAGTATTCTGATTTGAGGGAGTATATAGTAAATGTCTATATAAATGTGATGGTGTTCGTTATGGAGGGGCTATAGAAACATTTTTTAGATTATCTGCCCAGTAGAGTAGTTGGAGAAATGGGGCAATAGCTGGGGGACTTTATAGGAATTTTACCAGTGTCTGTCTGTTTGTCTGTCTCTTCCTCTCTCTCCCTCTCCCTCTCCCTCTCCCTTTCCCTCTTCCTCTCTTTCTCTCCCTCTCTCTCTTTTTCTCTCTCTCTCCCTCTCTGTAGGAGATAACAGAATTAAAGTGGTGATAAAGATGATCTAGAAGGAAAAGAGGCATTGATGCTGCAAGAAAAACAGGTAATCATTTATAAAAGAAGGATGGCTATAGAATTAAGTAGAGGCTTCAGTCTTTAATAGGAGTAAAGTC
Organism: Cuniculus paca; assembly: GCA_004365215.1. NCBI lineage: Eukaryota > Metazoa > Chordata > Mammalia > Rodentia > Cuniculidae > Cuniculus > Cuniculus paca. The sequence continues at coordinate 13,892 of RJWT010012348.1, forward strand.
CCTTCATCTGTTGAAAAATGGGAGTGAATTGGAAACTTACTGGTGGAACTAAAGATAGTCACTCATTGTGGCATCTACCTTATCAGTGAAATGTGAGGCAGCTGAGAATGAAGTCATGGGCAAGAGCAGAGGTACAGACCTGATAAGGAGAACGTGTTCCGGCGTAATTACTTCCGAGAATAATAAACATGAAAAAAGTGTCAGAAAGGACTCAGAAAGTTCAGCAAGGATCTGAACAGTAGTTAACCTGTTGGAGCCTGGTGGTGCTGACTCCTAAGTGAGTTTTAGCACCTGTTTTGCATTTTCCTGTTGCTCAGTTCAGTGACGTGGGTATAGAGCAGGTGTTTCGTGGGGTTTATTCACGGTAGATTTGTACTAGGACACACAGAACATGTGGTAAAAGAGGGATCCTGTGTCAGATCCTGGAATCTAAACTAAGAAGAAAAATAAAGAAATCAGAAAGACAATAATCTTGATTTTGTGGACCAGAAACAATTACAATTTGGTGACCTTCCTAAAGATAAGAATACAAAATTACAAATACAGAATTAAGTATGAGAGTTAGTACTGATTTAAAATGAAAAAATAATTATAACATCAAAAATTTATAAAACTATTATATAGCATAAGGATATCAAAATCCAGAAAATTCACTTATTTTTAATCACTTTAATTGTTTGAAACATCTCTATTATTTTCTTTACAAATGTCAGCTGCATACTGTTTGATATCTGACACCAGTTTTGTAATAATTTTGAAATGCAGAAAATAGGTAATTCAGTCCTTCCATTAGCATGGATGGCCAAAAATGTTTAATTATCGCTACCTGTGCTACAAAATCATGTAACTTCACACACACATGTATGTACTTGCTCTTTGTAATACAAGAACTGGTTCCTGTTTTCCTGATACAGAAATCTTGATTAATTCTATTTTGCATGCTTCCTATTATTAATAAAAGCCCCAGAGTATTTTACTATGCATTGCGGTACTACCTACTCTCAAGAATATGTGGTGGATGGTAGAGGAGAGGGGTTGGCTAGAAAGCATAAACTCAAATCTCTGGGTCTCACACTTGGGTCAATGATTTCTTTCAAGTTTTGTTTCTGCTTCCTTATGAGATTTAAATTCCCTTTCCAGGGTGTGAGCGAAGAAGTAAAAAGAAGGGAAATTCACGGGAAAAGAAAGCTATACTTTGCAATGTCACCCTGCACAAGTGAATAAATGAATTAAAATAACTCATACATATTAGATTTTTCAAAAGACTATAGTCCTCTTAGATGTTATTGTGGGTAATGCCAAAGACATAATAAATTCTCTCTTGGGGACTACCTCAATGGAAGGCTCAACATCCACTGCTTTTTGTTTTATGAGAGTCCATCAAAAGATACGCCCATGCCAAATGTCTGTATCACAGATTAATTTGAATTCTCCCAATTGAAATAGCTCTTTTAAAAACTTCCAAATAGCTCTTTAAAATATAGAAATACTTTATCAGGAACTGACGCAAATATAGTTTAATTTCTAAAAGTAAACTACTAGTTACCCTATTAGCAAACCATCTAGGGCACTAATGAAATGTGAGAGAAAATGAATGTATTTTGATGGTAGAATTGCATCTGCAAAGGTAAAACCAATAAGATAGTAAAAGCATGTCTGGAACAGCACTGGGCAGCAAATAAATCTTATATCACAAATTAACTGGCTCTAAATGCAAACCTTTATCACATGATTTTGTCCTATTAGCTGCAAGGAAAGAAAAGCTACTCATTAAACAGAACTTTAAGGAGAATTTTTTCACTCTGAAAATTTAAATCTCTCTATTAAGATTAATAATAGGTTATTTATTTGAATTGCTTGCCTTGAACATGTAAATTCTTGCCTTGTGGACTCCGTACTCTGTGTACTCTGCCTATCATACCTTCTCCCAGATTTTAATCCTCATATATTCAGTTCATCTCAGGGGTGACCCTCTCTAAAATGCCTCTCCTGCCCACTCTCCTTAAATGCACTTTCTAGTCACTTTCTGAGCCCTGTTTTCCTAGTGGCACAAGCTACTATGTGGTCTTTATATATTTTTTTTGCTTGTTTATCTCATGTCTGTCTGCCCATTTCCTACCTCCTCTACTAGAATGAAAGTTCTGTGAAGAAAGGACATTTTCTCTCCTATTCTCTACTATATTTCAGGACTGAGGACAATGCATGTCACAGTAAAAGCTCAGTAAATTTTTTGAGTGAACGAAAGCATGAATGGATTAGCTTTTCATCTACTCCTCTCAGGTTTCCAACCCAGTCATTCCATTGAAATTATCAAAGTCACCAATCAGCTCCATGTGGCTTCTCTGTTGTCTTTCTTGGTATGTGAATTAATTATGGTATAAGATACTATGCTAAAAGGGACCCCTGAATACCGTGATTCTAGAGAGAGGTTAATTTCTTTCTTTTTAAGGTTGTCTAGAGGGTAGTAGACAATCAATTAAGGTGGGAAAGTTTACCTCATGAAAATCTTCAGGGATGCCTGTTCCTTTCACCGGTCTCTTATATTCCTTGGCATACTGCCCTCATGTTCATCATTGAAGCCCAGCCATGGCCATGTCTGCATGCCAACTTAGGGGAACCAGGGAAAGACATTGGGATGCACACTGAATATGTTAAACCCACATCTAGCAGACAGTTTTTCTCATAACTCCCTGTCGGGAACACCAGCCACATGACCACATCTTGCTACAAAAAAGCCTGGGAAATGTAGTCTATATAAGTGGGCATGTGTCCAGGTTGAACTTGGCAGTTTTTATTACTCAAAAAAAAAAAAAAAAGGAAGAAAGAAATGAAGAAAATGGGTATGGGGGACAGTTAGCTGTCTCTGCTAAGCATCACGGGAGCATTTACCAGAGTTTATCATTGTCTCCTTGAAATACTTTTGTTCTCTTGGTCACATGACCCAACACTCTTCTGGTTTTCCTGCTACCTCTCTGCCTGCTCTTTTTCATGTGCTTTTGCTGGCCTTAGCTCTTCTCTTCGACCTCATCAAGTGTGACTTCTCCAAAGCTTTGTCCTGGACCATCCCCTATTCTCTCTCTTTGGCTTTAATTATAATTATGATTTTATCTATGTGACAGAGATAGAATCTTTAAATTTATGTCTTTAGCCATGACCTTTCTCTGGAGCTCCAGACTCACGTACCTAACTGCCTACTTAGTGTATCTGATCGTAACTCCTGGTTGCTTGGGCCACACCATTCCTCACCCAAATCTGCTCCTGTTTCAGTCTTGTGCATCTCAGGATGTAGCTTCACCATCCTCCCAGTTGCTCTGGCAAAGCCCTACATAACATTCTCAACCTAACTCCTCTGTTTACTTCCCCTCATCTCATCCATTGACAAAGCCTGTGCCCGGAACCTCTGGAAACATTGTTCCAAATCCATTAGCTTTTCTCTATATTTATCATTACTACCCTGACCAAAGTCATTATCTTCCCTTTTCTGAACTATTTATCTTCCTTCTTTCACTTTTATCCCTCAACAATCCAATACACACAGCAGCCTAAGAGCACTTTTAAAAATATGAACCAGATTATGTCAACTGCCCAACCTCTTCAGTGTTTCTCATCTCACAGAGAATTAAACCCAACCCCTTTATTCTGGTTTCCAAGGCTCTACAGGGACTGGCACCACTGACCTTTTCAGTCGCATCTCATGCTGCCTGCCTTTTCGCTAAGGCCACTCCCATCAAGTGAACAAGTTCATTTCCACTTCAGGGATTTTGTAGAAGCTACGTTCACCGCATGGAACACTGTGTTCCAGATCTTCCCCAGGAGCTCCATCTCATCCTTCGGGTCATATTTCAGGAATCACCTTCTCAGAAACGCTTTCCTTGTCCACACAGCCTTCAGCAGATTCTCTTTCTGTCATCACTCGTTTTTTGTCATGTTTCTCTTACATTTTCAACGATGCTTAGCACTACCTTGTCCATCTCCTCTCCCGGTGAAGGCAAATTACACAGTGGTAGAGTTTGCTACAGTCCCCACTGTAAGTACAGTTCCAGGCACACACTGGGTCCTCAGTAAGGATCTACTGACTGTGCGCCTGAATATAACTCCAGTTTGGGAGAATCGTTAGTGTTACAAAAAAATGTGAAGATAAATTCTTTATTTGTCGTGTTAAGCAAAGGCTCACTTTACACCACTTTAGAACCATAAAATCTGCCCTTTTTTCTGACATGAAAGTAAAAATCGTATCTTTGGTTGGCAAATGCACTTAGCCATATCCTGGAAATAAAAATACAGGGGATCTTAATCTAAGTCCATGGTGCCCTAGGAGAACCACAAATGGCTGAAATTACAGGTTAAAAGCATGTACATTTTTCTGGAGGGTGGCTCATTGGGTTTGTCAGATTCTCATGGGGTTCAGTGGCCCAAATAAAATTCTCTTAATTGCAGAAAAAGTGTTATAGATTTAAAAGACCAGCATTTCCATTTTAGTGTTATCAGTTATAAATAATGTCTATTTACGCAGATTATGTAACTCATTTTGATTCTAGCTTCCTTACTGCAAAAGTAATCTTTTGTATTTTGACTTACACATACCAACACTCTAAAAATACATGTAATTAAAAAAAACATGTAATCATCACTGAGTGAGAGGCTCTATATTGTATCTCATGGCAACAACAATGACATTGTACCTTGGAATATACTCGAAGAGCTTGCCCAAGATCATATTGTATCCAAACAAGTTCTGCACCAAGGTTTGTGTTTCCCCAGACTGTCTCTAGAGTTTGCACTGCAATTATTCATAGTCCACTTTCACAAGGCAGGGTAATTTCCTTAGATCACTTCACTGCAAGTACCACAGAGAAAAGCGGCAAGCTGGTTAAGTGGTTCTCCTGCCAGATAAAGTCTCATTCTGCATCAGGCTTGAGCCCTGCAAGCCAGCAGTCTGAGTTGTATTATTGACAGGAGTGAAAACTAAAGTGCAAAGAGGTCAAGTGGTTAACCTAAGGTCAGAAGACTTGTAATTTGCAGAATTAGATTACACCTCAACTGTAATATTTTCTTAAATTTTCAATTAGAATGACCTTGACAATCTTTGTTTTACCAAGACTTTTAACTAGCATGCTGTCTCTCTTCATAGTGTTTGGCTGTTCTTCAAAAAGTTATTTTAAAGTACTTTGTAAAGCTTGAGTAATATTTTTCTTTAAGAGGTGATGAAGCTATGTGACCCGCCCATTGAACAAGGACTAATGACATTGTTAGGAAGGAAGGAAAAGGGTATCATTTCTACATTGATTTCAGCTCATGTGCATTAACACCAGATGATGACCTCTAAAATGAGAAGAGCACAGCTTAACATTGTAAACTGACAAGGACTTTGCAAATGGGAATTAAGGTCGATCAGAGATTCAATTCTATAGGTTCAAGGCTTAGTAAGAAAATGACATGAAAGCAACTTGTATTTGCCTTAAAAACTTATGCTCCAGCTGCTTATACCAATGGTCTCTTGCACTTGATAAAAAATAAAGACAATTTCCAGCAGAGCCTTTTAGGTGACCAGTAACATCACACTGGCTAATCTTAGGGGCCAGCAATGAAGTACAATTTCCCAATGAAAATATAGTTAAAAACTGTGTTTTTAAAAGTTGTGTTATTGCATAGGTACTTAAATATATTAATATCTTTTGTTCACAGGTTATGAGTGTTTGGCTTTTATTGTCTTACAATCCAAATGTACTTCTAGGTTGGATACTCTGGTCAGCTGTGCTTTCGAGATACTGTTCAGGGAAGGCCAAGAACGAAAGGCACAAAGCAACTCTCCAATTGCTTTCTGCTTGGTTTGTGCATGGTTTGTCTCCTTTCAACTCATGGTAAAATTTAGTTGTCACTGTGGCAGTGTTAGGAGGTGGGCCCTTTAGCAGCTGATCAGGTTATAAGGATTAATGCAAATCTCATGGGAGTAAGTCCATTCTCCATGAACTGAATTAGTTACAGTGAAAGCTGGTTGTCTCTTTTACATCTTCTTCTTTTCTAATAGTACCTTGATTTGTTGTCCAAATAGCTCATCTATTTTATCCAACAGGGCTGCTAGGGAATAATTTTCACTGTCTCTAAAAATCAAATTCAGTGTTTAAAGGATGAAGATATAGTCCCTTCAAGGAACTGCCAACACCAAATGAAATTCAGAAACAAAAAGCCTGAAGGTGCATAAGGAAGATGATATAGTTTGAATTATTTCCTTGAATTATTTGCCTAGTCTTCTAGTTTCTTTCTCTTTAGCTCCTTTGTCAGTGCTGACAAAGAAAGCACTTTTAGATTTTGGGGTCTGAACTAGAGGACAGAGAAACAGAGAAAAAGGTAAGTTGTGATACACTTAGGTTTTTCCTTATTTAAAGGTGTTTTAAGTTCCATTTTATTTTATTTTATTTTATTTTATTTTATTTTATTTTATTTTATTTTTTGGTACCGGGGATCAAACTTACAACCTCACGCTGGCCAGGCAGGGGCTTGTGCCACTGAGCTAAACCCCTGGCCCTACACATAGGTTTTTTACTTTCCTACTCCAGGTCCAAATCTTGTACAGGGGAGTTTGGAACCATAATTTGTGGGCTGCTATGGGCTAAATACTTATTTCCTTCCCAAATTTTGTTAAAACCATAATCCCCATGTGATGGTATAAGGAAGTGAGGTCTTTGAGAGGTAATTAGGTCATGAGGGTGGAGACCTCATTCATTAGGTTAGTGCCCTTGTAAGAAGAGAACATTATAGAGAGTTCTGTCTGCTATGTGAGAATATAAAGTCAGGAAAGCAATTCTTTACCTTATATGAGATCTGTCACATCCTCCATCTTGGACTTTCCACCATCCAGAAATGTGAGAACAATACTTGTTTTGTGTAAGTCTCTTAGTCTATGGTACATAATTTTATCATAACAGCCTAAAGTGATGATGACAAGGACATCCTCATCACCGTGGGATTTGTTTGCACTTCTTTGGCACAGATGGGAGGATTTACCAAGTGCCCTGGGGAATCGCTGGATTAATCTAGTGCCAACCAACCAGAGGTTAGAAGTGGTTCAAGAAAGAGCCTGAGCAGAAAAGCCCTGAAATAGCCCTCCAGTTGGCCTTGGGCAAGCAGACGTATGAAGATCCAGAAATTTCCTGGGGCACACAAGGTAGGGTAGGAGGCATGAAAGGTGGCTCATGGAAAGCTAGCCATCACTTTGTGCTGGTTGAGATGATTTTGCTGCAGAGGCTGTTGAGAAAAGAGCCTCAAACAAGGAATCACATCACACCAGTGAAAGCCAGAAAGCAAAAACAGGGTATCACCAACTGTGGACAGGCCATCAGGATGGTGTATAAGAGAGAGAGAGAGACAGAGAGACAGAGAGACAGAGAGACAGAGAGACAGAGAGAGAGACTGTGCTGGTGAGCCACAGTACCCTCACATGTCTTTGCCAAGCACTTAAATTTCCCTTGCAATGAACCATCTTGGGCCTTTGAATTTGACTGAAGAGTGATCCCAAATGTGTCCTGAAAGAGATTGTTTCCAGAAGAAGATACTAAGCTACATGAATTCTAGCCACCACTAATCCCCTGCATGAGAGAGAATAAGTATGATTAGCTATAGGAATAAGGAAAGTTTCATATTTTAAGAAAGGGCGTTGGGAGTGAAACAAATTTCCACAATTTGAAGATAATAGCATCCATTTGGATTAATTTTTAATTTATTATCTATTTATTTACTGGTTCCGGGAATCAAACTCATGAGCTCACACTTGCTGGGTAGATGCCATGCCACTGAGCTATATCCCCAGCCCTGGATTAATTTCTTAAACTCCATCCAATACTTTATTTTCATGTCTTTTAACCAAGGCAGATTAGTAAATCAAATCACTCATCTAATAAGGACAAAAAAATCTTGTGATAAATGAATATGCTGGAATCATTTTACCTAGCTCCATGAAAAGCACTAAGCATGTTTCATAGTAAACCAGTAACACCCCATTACGTGAAGTTCATACACCATTTAATGAAGCTATCTGGCAAAAGATTTCTTCAGTGAGTTATTGGAAATCATATCTTTGGAAGCCCATCAGGGTGCCCACTTTCTCAGACTCCTCTTGACCCCTAAAGTCCAACATCTTGCTTCCCTGAGTCTGTACAGTGCATCTACACAGTCAACACAGCAGCCAAACAAACAAATATTTATCGTGACTTCAGAATCATATCAATCCAGGCTGAAAATAATTACCTATTTCATCATTTACGTTATTCAAAATAGTTTTTAACTGGGTGATGCATGTTATAGTTCCAGTACCCAGGAGGCTGAGGCAGGAGGATTGGTTGACCCCAGGAGTTTCACTCCAGCCAGGGCAACACAGAATAAAATCATTAAAAAAATCACCTCCATTCTTAAAGGACAAACATTTGTAAGAGCTTTTTTAAATTGAGGAAAAATTATTCTTTTATAAATAAGTCAGCATCTCTAAAGATTTGAATGACTTCAGTATTTATAGTATGTAACAAACAATGTGATCTTTAATTATATACTACTTGTATGACTCACTTCCCTGTCTCTGGGACAAAATACTCAATGTCTCCAATTTCAAAGAGGAGAGGTTTCTTTTAGCTCAAAGTTTTCAGAA
>RJWT010012349.1:0-22520 GCA_004365215.1 Cuniculus paca
AATTTGTTATAAACTAATGAATGTTCCATCTCCAACTCTTGATGGCTGTGTTTATAGCTAATATCCTATTCCCATTCATCCTTGAATACTGAGTCTGTGACAGAAAAGACAACTTGTCCTTTTAATTCACTGTCCTCCTGAACAAAAGGAACTACATTCAGACCAGCTAAGAAAAACGCTAGCCATCACTCAGGGAACTTGGATTCAGAGCTTGCTTCCTGTAACTAATGCCTTGGGAAAGAGATAATATGCTTAATGGAGGAAATAGTGTATTTTCTGTGAATAAAAGAGAATGGAGTAAATATTTGATAAGAGGAATGAGCTGTGGTAGATGTTTGCATATCCTCAATACCCGGTTCTCTCTAGTAGAATTACACTTCCTTACCCTGTGGAACTAAACAGAGTCATGTGACTTGCTTTGGATCATGAAATATTAGCAGGAGTTATGGAGTACAATTTCAACAAGATTTCATCTTATTGCCTGAGGAATTCTGCCACTATTGCACATAGTGCCTGGTCTGATAGCTAGGTCCCAGGTGTGAGCAACAGTGATACATGCCAGAGAATCCAGCCTACTCTCTGTGGAGAAATGATGTTGGTAAGAAATGTCACTGAGGCTTAAATGTGTTCACATTAAGATTACTTGTTGCCACTGCATAATTTGCATACATTACTTAAGTAGAAGAAAACACCTCCAAAACTAGTTATCCCCAAGATAAAGGTTAACATCCTTTGTGGAGAATATACATCTGGCATAACTAAGTACTGCCACACGATTAGCTGTGTAGAAGCATGCAGGTGTCTACATACGTACATACACATATTCATTTGGAATATAAATGAGGATATTTTGATTTATATAATGCCTTTCTCTCAATAAGATTTGTTATATGTTAAAATAGTTAATTTGGTATTGTCATACTCTTTGGGCTTCTGTAACAAAATACTATATATTGGGCAGTTTATAAACAACAGAAATTTATCTTTCACAGCTTTGGAAGCTAGGAAATCCAAGATCAAGGTGATATTACACTCAGAGGTTAGTGAGGTTTTTGTCTTCATAGACAGTAACTTCTAGCTGTATCTTCACACTGTAGGACCAGGCATCTCTCTGGGACCTCTTGGCACTCACTTTTCATGAGGGAATCTACTTTCATGATTTAATCACCCACCAAAGAGCCTACCTCATAATGCTGTCATTGTGGAAGTTAAAACTTAAACATACGATTTTGGGGGATAACAAAAATATGTAAATCATAGCAATGAAGCTGGAGACACTCTTTGTCTGGATTACTATAAAATGTGTTATATTCTCATTTGAATGACACTATGATCATGCTTCAATTCTGTCTGAAATTCTAGAATAATACTTTGGAAAAAGAAGAGCTAGGATCTCTTTATACCTTTCTACTCTGAACATGTGACAAATTGGAAACACATGCACCCACAAAGGGGAAAGTTTGGCAAAAGATGATTTTGAAAATCAAGGTATGTCCAACGTTAAAAACGTTAGCATATCTATTGAAACAACTTCAACAAAAACACTGGTCATATACACAAAAATGAGACCAGTATTTGTTTTTCAACATTAGGCAATCAATTTATTATACATCTCTAAGATTTTCCAAACAGTGGCTATAGTTATCTCATCATATTTCAACAGCTGTCAGGAGTGGCCCATGATGATGTGAAATATAAGCCATCTGCTCCCAGCCAGAAGACTTATTATTCAGGAAGCCTAGTGCTGTTAGATCACTCACAGGTCCACAGGGTGTTTAGCTGCATAGGATCATGATTAAATGGAGCATTCAATAAGGAAAGAGATGCCATCCAGAAAGATTGGGGCAAAGCGTGAAATTGATCCAAACATTGCACTCCTGGACCATAAGGATGTGTCGCTTTTTTCTCTCTAGCAACTGATACATCAGTGGAACCACGCAGAATAAAATATCCTCCGAGAAAAGACTCAAGAGAAACACGAAAAATTAAGATATTCCTAATTGAAGTGACTGTGGACCAGAAGTGTGATAACTAAGTTTGAACGACCCTATTTTAAGATCTTATTTTAAACCGAGTGTGGTGGCACAGGCCTGTAAATGCAGCACTCTGAAAGGCAGAGGCAGGAGGATCACAAGTCTCAGCTCAGCATCCACACTGTGATGGATTAGATTCACAATGTTCCCCAAAGGCCTCATCTGCTGATAGTCGGGACTTTGGGAAGGTGATTGAATCATGGCGGCGACATAGCTGACTTGCTGGTCAGAAAACTTAGATCACTAGGGGCATCACCTGGAAGGGTATATCTCTCTCCTGAGTTCCTCCCTTCTCTCTGATTCTTGGACACCTTAAAGTGAGCAGCTTTCCTCTCTGCCTGAGCCCTTCCACAATGCTATTTCTGTGTTTCATCCTGCCGAACGTGGCTGACACTTCTGACGCCCCTTTGAGTTGCAGGTGTCAGGTATTGTGTCTCAGTGATTGGAAAGTGACTAAGACAGACACTTTAGCAACTTAGGAAGAAAATGTCTCAAAATAAGAACATTTTTAAAACTGACTGGGGAGCAGCCAAGCATGGTGACACATGCCTGTAACTCCAGCACTCAGGATGCTGAGGCAGGAGAATAGCAGTGAGCTCAAGGCCAACCTGGGCTCTATAGTGAGTTCAAGACCAGCCTGAACTGCATAGCAAGATGCTGTCGCAAAGAAAACAAACAAAAAAGGACTGGAGATATAACTCCATTGAAAGGCCCTAGATTCAATCCCCAGGATGAAAAGGAAAAAGAAAAGAATAAAGGATTCTACTTTCAAGAAGGATTTCACAATTGGCTTAATGTTCTATAAAGTATCACTCCACAGGTATTTTTGGTAAGGTCCTAGATTTATCTAATTTTCAATTTTCTCATAAACCTAATTAGATTATGATATCTCTACTACCAGATTTACTGCAGTTTTATAAACTTCATAGGACATAATTGTGACAGATCACTAATCCTAATATATGTATGTCAACTTCACTGGATTTTGAAACTTAGATGAATAAACAATGATCCTGGACATGTCTAGATGAGTCGTGGAGGTGTAGCCTTGAGTACTATATATGGTCCATCACCCATTTCTCTATGGCAGTGTTCCCCTACTTTGCTTCCAGCTCATAGTTAGCCAAGCAGCTTTGCTTCATCATGCCCTGCTGCCTTGATCTTTCTTCCTTGGAGCCAGCTGACCACATACTGAATCTCCTGAATTTGTAAGCCACATTTCCTAAGTTGTGAATTTCAGGTATTGTATCTCAACAAGAGAAAAACTGATTAATATATTAATACTAAAACATTTTCTAAAAGAACAAAAAATATGCTGCCATTCTGATACAGTCACTTCAATTAAGCATTTCCTATGGGGATCAGTTAGTTATTATATGAACTCTGATCAACTGCTAAAACACCTTCATTTACCTGGACTGAATTGACTTGTATCACCAAATATCCAATTAGATGAAACAATATACATCATGAAGATGAAGAATAAGGCAGAAATAGTTGATTTCCTGTACAATATCTAATTTCCTTTTCTTGAGAATAAAAAGCTGAGAAGCTGAACAGAAAGCAGTAGCTGAAAGACTGGAGCTAAACAGTTTTTGAGAGCTCATCAACAAGGAGAAACAAAAAAAAATTGAGTCCTAAACTGACAAAGAGTAGAAAATTTTTATAAGCTTCAGAAGATTTAATTAGGGACTTCTGTACAAGTACACTTTAAGAGGAATAGTAAACAAAAGCATCCCTCATGAATACTAAATCCTAGACTGATATCTGCTCAATAACAAAATGGATAGAGGTGATCTGTCCTTACACTTAATGGTTACAAAATAAAATTACCATCTAAATGAAGATAATGTAATTAAGAGAAAGAGAACCACATTCTGAGCTTTAATTTATTCTTTAAAATGTTTATATGTAACACCCAGCTGCTCAGTTAAAATAATGACACATGCAAAGAAAACCACTGACTGAAAATTAAGAAAAAAGACATAAAAAATAATATCACAGAAGCTGTAGGTATTGGAGTTATGGAACACTGACTGGAGGGAATCTATAATAAATATGTTCAAGACATTATAAGAAAGATGGTGAATTGTTACATAAATTGAAAAGTATAAATAGCTCTTCTAGAACAGAAAATATTACAAACACTAAACATTCAATAGGAAGGTTTAGTTAAGGATAAAAATAGATTTATTGAACTAAAGATGAATGAAAATATTTAGTATGAAACAAAAAAGAGTGATATGATTTAAAATATAGAAGTACATTTAAAATAAATCTCTTTACAGAAGAAAATAGAGAAATGAGAGAGAATGTAGCAAAAGTATCACTTTAAGAAGTAATAACAGGGGTGATGATATGGCTCAGTGCCACTTTCCTAACCTTCATGAAAACCTGAGTTCCATTTTCAGGAGACAGACGGAGAAAGAGAAAGAGACAGATAGACAGACAGACTGACACAGAGACAGAGGTTGAGTATATAACCAAGAGTTTTCCAAAACAAAGAACATGAAGCCAGACTCCAGAAACAGTACAAAGTTCAAGCAGAATAAGTACAAAGAAAATAATCATAAGTATATCATTATGAAACTGCTAAAAATCAATCACAAGACAAGAAATAATACAATCAGCCAGCAAAAAAAGAGACATATTTTCTTCCAGAGAGCAATAGTAATACTTTACACTGGGTTCTCAACATAACTAGCAAAAGCTGAAAATAATCGAATGGTATCTTCACAGTGCTGGGGGGAAAAAAAACACATAAAACTGTCAAAGTGGAATTCCACATTCCTCAAAAATATTTTTTAATAATGAATGAAAAACAAAAACATTTCTGTGGAACAAAAACTAAAAAAGTTACTTATTAAAAGCTATTTCTAAACAAAATGCTCAAGAGGTTGTATTTAGGCAAAATTGAAAATTAGAAATATAGGCATTAAAGGAATGGAAAGTGAAAAATGTGTTGTCTATATCTAAATGAATTTTTTCTTCATAGAACACTTAATAATGTTTAATATGGTTAAAAATATTGTAAAAATATACAAAACAACAGTAGCACAAGACAGAAGATTGGTAAATGAATTGATGTGTCCTAAGAGATTTTATGTTATATAGGAAGAAGTAAATTAGCACAATTTATGTTAGACTCTAATACAACAAGAATGAACGTTGTTCAAGTACTAAGAAAAAAGCAAAAGATTGTGTATTTGGAAAACTGAAAGAAGAAAATGAATTGAAACATTTTAAAGGTAGGCAAGTAGAGCATAGAATAGGTGAGAAAGTTGAAACTAAGTTAGGAAAGGAAAACTATACTCAAAGTCTGTCAAAATTACATTAAATACAAATTAAATAACCCAAGAAAAAGTTAGACTTTCCAATAAGAGTTAAATGAGTATTTAAGAAGAGTTAGTTTTCTACAGAAGCATAACAAATTAACATAAACATTTTGGCTTAAAATAACACCCATTTAGTGACTCACAGCCCTGTGTGCAAGAATTCTGCACAGATTATCCTCTGATTAGAGTTCTTGTATCAGCAAACCAAACATGCATCTTCATCTGGGGAACCTGGGAAACAGCCTATTTTATCAGCCTTGTTGGCAGAACCCGATTTCTTGACAATGAAAAACTGAGGACCACATTTCTCACAGCAAGTCACCTGGGGTTTGCTCTCTGGTTTAGGTGGATGCTCTTGAATCTATTTCAAGTGAACTTTTCTATCATAAGAACCACTGAAGGAATATCTCCTTTGACCTTATGCTTTTTGTGTTTCTATTGTCCCTGGTATCCCCTCTGTTTCTCTAATATAAACTCTTTACTTGTAAAAAAAATTGTACAGTTAGATTAGCCACACTAGGATAATTACCCTTTTGAGTAACTCAAAGTCTATTGGTAAGTAACCCATTACATCCGCAAAATGCTTTGCCATATAATGTTAAATAATGATGAGAATGATATCCTTCTATTCTCAATTCCAATTTCCCTCAAGGGAAGATTATACAAGGACACAGATCAGCTTATCAGGAATTATCTTAGAAGTCTGACTACTACATTGCACACCATAGGGAATCTGCAAATATGTAAATATTAGAAAGTCAAGACCAAAAGAAAAGTGAAATATATCATGTACATACCAATCAAGATAAAATGTACCTATTTATACAAGTAACAAACAAAAATGAATAATTTAAAATATTGATAAAAATGAAGAAACACTTCATACAGATAAGAGTCTAATCCACTAAGAAGGCATAATAATATTAAATTTCCAGGAACTAAAAATTTAGTCATAAAGACAGCTAAGAGAAGAAATCAATAAATCCATATAATGGAAAATTTTAATGCACTTTTCTCAATAACTAATACAACAATTTGGGGGAAAGTCAGTAAGATATATAGAAAATTCTAGCAGCATCACTAATAAATTTGGCTTAATCAACATATCTAGAATATTGAACCCAAAGCTACATAATGATATAGGAGAGATATAACTCACAACCTGCTAGGTGTCATGTGTATCAAGTTTGTGCTTCTTGAAATTGAAGAACAACGGAGGTTAAGAGTGGGAAATATTTATTGAGAGAGATATAGGGTGTATTCAAGAGGAGAGTGTGGGTGCTCAAAGGAAGGAAAGGATCTTTCATGTGTTCTGGGAGGTAAAAATTTGTGGAATTTGATAATCTATAGTCTTAGTCTTATTTTTAATCTTAATAGCCTTAGTCTCAGTCTCAGTTTCACTCTTAGTCTTAGTCTTAGTTTTAGTCTTAGTCTTAGTCTTACAGGGTATGAAAGGATGGTTCACCCCCAGTGGAGATAATTGTCTATTTCTATTGGAAATCCCAAAAGGATGGTACCAATTACAGTATAATCTGTAGGTTCCATTCATCCCTTAGTGAAGTAAGCAAAAAAGTTTGGCATTGTGTTTTTAATTTCAAGGTCTTGCAGTCTTCAGATGCACCTCCAGCCACAGTTTTGATGTGTTCTCTTCTACACTGTTTCAAGGTTTTAATCTTGTCTATTAATTTTTATCTAATTTTATCATGTATTCCTTTTTTTTAAAGACATGAGAAGGATTTATTAGAGGTAGATACAAGACATGCTAAGAGTGAAGTGTGGGGGCCCAGAGAAATGAGACACAATACAGTTGGAAATTGAACATCTTTTACATGTTTTTGGTGTTTGAAATCTGTGGAATTCAGTAATCTAGGTTTTTAACTGTGTCTAGTTGGTAGGAGAGGATGGCTTACTCATAGTGAGAGGTTCTTTCATGTGGGAAATCTAAAAAGAGTGGTCCATTCATAGGTGAAAGAGAACCATTTGCAAGTAAAAAGGGAATGGGTGAATCTATATGTAAGTGAAAGAGAATTGCCCAGATTTTCTGTGCTTGAGGAGAAGAAAAGGGAAGAAAAAAAGTAAGCTTGTGTCCTGAAATTGCAATTTTTCTTCAAAATACAATTTAATCTCAATTTTCTTGTCTCCTTTCTACCTAGTTTTCACTTTTTTAATGCTGCCTCATTTCCTCTTTCTGATATTCTCTTGCCATATTGTTAAGGGAATGCAGAAGGCCTAGTGTTCTGCCTTCATATACCTGCTTCAAGCTGAGAAAGGAGGGGCGCTGACTCTGCCTAGTTAGGAATTGATCTAAGGAAAACATAGGAATTTTGGGTTCCATCTGTTGAAGAATGGATAACTCCTTGTGAAAATGGGTTCCCAACTGAACATTATCAGGTTCTGGGTTGCTCACCTCTCCTTCTGGAGTTAGAGTCCAGGTTCTTTTCATCTCAAACAAAGAATTAGCTAAGCAGTGGCTAATGAGCAAAAAGCAGTGGCTAAGTTTATTTGAAAAAGTAAAAGTGAAGAGTGAGAGAGAAACTGGCTCTGCAGAGGGAGCTTGGGCTGAGTAAAAGAGGAAAAGGCAAAATAGAAGTACACCCTGAGAAAGCAGGACAGGCCATCAAAAAGAAAGCCATGGTAGCAAGTTCTTCTTGGTGTCTGTGTCTTCCTATGCTGTCCAAATCTCAAGGAAATCCATGAGTACGGCTACATACAAGTCCTGAGAGTCAGTATTGGGATCCCATTCCTCAGACTGAGATCAAGTCTAGGCCATCCTATTGAAAACCTGCTGGGCTTCTTGCCAGAAGTCTGTATGCAGGTCTTTGGTAACTGCTCTTGCCAAGAGTTCAGGAACTTACAATTAACAGGTTATGCCTGCTTTCATGGCCAGCTTTGCCACTGCCTAATCTCCCGAAATCAAACCAAAGTCAAGTTCTTCACAGTTTTCATGTCACTTTTTAGGTCCCATTTGAGTCACAAAGATAAATATGCCTGGACAAGGGTCTGAGATGGTGTGAGACTGAAAAAAGGAATTTAACACTCCCTTTTAAAATTAGTTTGCAGGTTTTCTGACTCCTGTCACAGACAAAGAATTTTTAAGAGGCATCTGTACAAGTGACATGGAAGGATTTATAAGAGGTAGATATGGGACGCACTCAGGAGTGGAGTGTGGGTGCCCAGAGAAATGAAGCACTGAAACAGTTATTATTTTCAGGTGTGTTTGAAACACTGCCCCAAATTAACTACATGTCCTGTGGTACAGCAAGTCTCAATAAATTCCCAAAGACTGAAATAGCGACAATAACAAAAAAGAGATTTCTAACCCTAGTGAAGTGAAGGCAGAAATTAATGATGATAAATACATTACTTCTGCACACAAAAATATAGCTCATTATTCTGCAAAATTACAAAATACCTCAATAATGAAAAGATAGAAAGTAATCATGGACTAGAAGACTCAGTAGAGTAATTATATTGATTTCTTCCTCATTATAGTAATTTTATTGATTTCTTCAAACAGATCCATAAACCAATGTGATCCTAATTTTTAAAAGCATAGCAACTTTTTGGCAGAAACTGACAACTAGATTATAAAACATATATGGAAATACAAAATTCTAGGATTAATCGAGACAACATTTGAAGAACGAAGTTGGGAGACTTAAACCACCAGATATCAAAACATATCATACAATTATTTATTCTGATAACAAAGTCACCAGATTGTCTTTGAATTTTTTCTTTCCTAAATTCTTCATATTTATTCATTTAATGTTTAATTGAGCTAATCTAAAAGAAGTATAAAACATTTGTCCAGTCATGTATGGACTGCTGTAATATATACAGAGTCCACCAAAAATTATATACACACTTCAAGACAAGAAAAATAATATGATCATTTTTCAACAGATGCTGTTATCCTTGTAAGGAAGACCTTAGAGAATGTTGTATATCACAGAAAACCCATTACACTGCCAGCTCTTTTTGAGAAGAAATTAAAAAACTCAGGTGCGGCAATCTCAGTGATGAAAGTTACCCAAGCAGCAGTTTGCCATACTAATAAATGTGTGGTAGCTAATGACCACCAACTGGAGCACTTCTTGTGATTGTAGAATTCAAAAGTAACTTTCATTAATTCCATGATGTCTCAATAAATTTATTGGTAAAATATATATGCAAGTTTTTCTTTTCCTGAAGGATATATACATTTTTGACTCTCGCTTTCTCTGTGTGTATATATATATATATATACATATATATTCTGCTTGATATATTTAATATCATATGTTATGAAGAGAAATGGCAGGAAAAATAAGTAAACCAAAACAACATAAACGGTGAATCATGAAGTATGTTTCTATATGTTAATATATGGTCATTTGAGATATATAACAAATAGGTCACTGCAGAAGAGTAAAAATATGACAACGTTTTCATTAAGTTGTGTTGTCACTACTGTATAAAAAGAGGTTAAAAAAAAAAACCTTTTGACTTTAATCTTAAACCAAGCAGACAACTCAATATTAGGCTGATTAAGATCAAAGTTCAAAAGTAAAAAAAGAATATTTCTTGAAATAAATATACCTACAAACTTTGGATAAGCAAAGATCCATTAATACTATTAACCATTAAGGAAAAGATTAACATACCAAAATACATTAAAAATGAAGAAAATCAAAAGGCAAATGTCGGCATGGTGGTGCATGCTTGTAATTCTAACACTTGACAGGCTTAGGCATAAGAATTGTTAGTTTCAGGCCAGAATGAGAGGTCAAGGCCGTCAGGACTCCATAGCAAGACCCTGTCTCAAGGAAACAAGGGACCAGGAAAGCAAACAACAAGTAGAAGAAGATACTCACTATGCATGCCACTGATGAAAGTCTCAAACCAGATTTTTTAAAGAAATAGAAATCAACAAGAAAAATATATCCAAATAGAAAATAATGCAGAAGAGACTTTTCCACCCATTCGACTAAAGAAAAAATTCAAGAGAATGTTGAACTAGAAAAGATTCCTCAATCTTATTATCATGGAACTATAGAAAATGATCAAGATATAAAAAATAATCAAGAGATACACTTAAAAGTTCCAATTAAAAAAGATGTAATACCAAAATGCAGCAAGATTTTAGAATAACTGGAAATCTTAACATTTAAACTTCTGATGGAAATGTTTGATGGAACAAGAACCGTGGAAAACAAGTATTACCTACTTAAACTGGACATGTACATAATTTACAATCAGGCAATTCCACCCCAAGTATATGCTTAAAGAGATGTATATTACACAAGTCAAAAGATAACTGTGATAAGTGGCACACCAAAACCATTACAGTAGCCAAAAAAGAAAAACAGAAAAAGTGCAATTATCTGTGAATAGCAGAAAAAACAAATTTTGCTCCATTCATGAATTAAATAGAGCTATGAGATTTAATATACTAATACAATAGCATTTGACAAGACACAACACAACTCGTCATACAAATTTCAAAAAATATTAAATAACAGAAACCAGACACATAGGAATATAGATGATATGATTCCCATATTAAATTCAAACATGGATAAAAAGAATTGATTAAAAACAGTAGCAGATTAAGGGTTATATGGGGAGAGGAGTGTAAGGTAGCAATTTAAGGTTAAAGACTGAAGGGGATTTCTGGAGTGCTGATAATGTTCTTTTTTTTTTTTTTCTTTTGGTACCAGGGATCGAACTCATGACTTTGCACTTGCCAGGCAGGAGCATATGCCACTGAGCTATATTCCCAGTCTGTAATTTTTTAAGCTGGCTGGTGGTTAAATAGGAGTGTTTACCTTGGAATAATTTATTCAGCTCTACATTTATCATTTGTTGTAGTGTTACTTATCTACATCTCATTAAAATATTTATCACATACACAAGGAATTGGAAATAAACCTTGGCAAATAATTTGTGACTAAAATGTACCAGAAGTTTATATTTAAGATTATATTATGAAATTTAACACTGCATCATTTCATAACTGTTGAATTTACAGACATAAAGCTTCAAGCCCAAACTCTAGGTTTTGGTTCATTTATACACATCATTCTGTGACATCACCTATAGCAGAAGAGTCTTAAAAACTGAGAAGACAAATAGAACTATTAGAAACATGAGAGTGTTTTCACCCTGTTCCCAAAGCAGTCAGGGAATGGGCAAATGTTTCTATTTTTTATTAAATCTGTCTCTAAAGGATTTTCAAAGTTTACACATTTCTAATAATAAAATCATCTCATGACTCTGTTTTATTTCCACCTTAAATGCCTGACATTTTCACCTAATACTGATTGAAATAATTCAGCAGAAACATACCACGTCTTCCCAGACAGTTCTGCTTCACTGAAGCTGGCATGCTTTTATTACTTCATTCACCACCAAATGTTGGAGTGTCCACTGTGTGTGGGCACCATGGTAAGCGATGCACATAGACAAAAGATAGGCTCTGCCTTTAAAAATCATTCTGACCAAAGAGAGAGAAAAATAAGTCTGCAGCATTTAGCACTCAGACTGAGAGCTTCCATGACAGCTGTCAGCAGAGTATCCCGTGCAGGATAAAGGAAAATATGTGTAACCAAAAGAACCTATGAGTGAACCCAGGCAAGGACAGTGCAGGAAACTTTCCAGAGAGCAGTCCCTGGTAGCAAAAGAAACCTGGGTATGAGAAGGTAGGACATTTTCAAAAAATTAAACTTAATTCAGTGAGACCTGACTATGGAGTCTAGGAAAGGTATGGGTCAAGATGTAAATCATGATAAATTAACAGAGAATGTATTAAAAGTGCTGTAGGGATGCATTTGAAGAACTTTAGATGCCTCATGAGGTCAATGCAAAGCCACTAAAGAATTCTAAGATCAGATGTTGGTTTAAAAAGATCACTTTGGGTATGAGGTGGAGTACAGTCACGGTGCAATTGGATGGGGTCAGGGAGCTGTGCTCCAAGGGTCTTGCAGGGATCCAGGCAAGAGATGAAAATGGCTTGAAACTAAGGTAGAACCCAAATGATGCTGGATGTACAGAATAGGGAGATGTCAAGAAGTAACAGTAAGCAGAATTTGGTTTAGAGTGGCAGAAAGAGAGAAATTTCAAGGGTGTCAACCAGCTAACTGGGTAAGTAGTAGCATCCTCCAGTTGCATGGGAACTGAAGAAGTAGGGCACTTTTAGAAGGAACATGTCCAGCTGAGTTGGGTGAATGTTCCGTTGAAGTCATCAGTGCAGTAACTATGCAGCTATACCAACAGGCAATTGAATACATGGGTCTAATACCAAAAGAGAAATGTGGCTGGAAGATAGAGTAGGAGTGGCATCAGAACAAAGACAGCTAAAGTCTTGCAGTGTGTATAAGATCACAGGAGAGGACAGTGACAGTTGAAAGGCCAAAGGGCATCACAGGTAATCAGGAATTTAGTAAATAAGACACTCGCTTTCACATCACTCTCACCCCACCCCCCATTTTTCTTTTCTCATAAGTTGACGCCTGTGTCGGAACAGCAAGGAAGCAATTTAAAAACTCAGTTAAACTGGAATAGTGGTAGAAGTCTATAATCCTAGCACTCTGGGAAGCTGAGACAAAATAGTGACAAGTTTGAGCCCAGACTTGGTACCTTATTAACTTATCAAGACCATGTCTCAAAATTAAAATAAACTAATAAAGAGGAGTAGGGATGCAGCTAAGAGTGAAAGCCATGTTAGAAGTTAGACAGTAGTTTTGCATTGGTTGGGTAGGAAGACCTGCATTCAAATCTCAGCCATATTGAGACCATTTAATATGTGTGGCCCAGCCTTCTCATTTATGAAATGAGGGTACCATTTCCAATCTCCCATGACTGAAGGGCTAAATAAAGCAGCAGGTGCCAAACATAATGCACTATGCACAGTAGAAGGCATTGACTCCTACACCAGAATCATCAGGCCAACTTTTCAAAACATGCTAGTCTGGATCCTACCCAGATACTTCAACTCAGAATTTCATGGGGTGGATTCTATGTATCTCTGTCTTTAAAATACAGTCAAAAAACACTAGTTTTGATGTCATAAACTTTACAGTCATAGCAAGGCAAAGCTTCCATAGTGTGTGCTCAGGACTCAGAGGTCCCTGAGCAAAACTGCAGCTCCACCAGTCACTGGCTGTGTGACTGGAGCAAACTGTTGCCTTCTGTGATTCTTAGTTGCCTCATATTTAAAATGAAAGTGGTAGCGCATTGCACTAATTAAACACATATAAAACCTTCACTACAGCACCTTATACAGAAAAACCTCCAAAGTGTTAGCTGTTGTACACATTAATGCAAGTTGTCTTGTGAAGCCAGTGAATCACTAAAGCTCTTACAGGGTAGCTTTTGCTTTTAGCACCAGGGTCCTGGTTCCATCTTCCAAGAAAGCAAGCTGCTTTCTTAGAGGGAAGCCTGGGAGCAGGCAGGAACATGTTTGCCATCACTAACTCTGAAGCTGCCCTTGTTTCTAGAGACCTCTTTCCAGGCCTCCAGAAATGTGCTAAAAGAGTTTACCTATTAAGTTTAGAGAACTGCTGGAGACCAACTTGCTGAAAATCCTACACAACAACTTTGAAAAATGTGTACTGATGTGTCCTTCAGAGAAGCAGTATAACTCTTGACTTTCATTAGCTCCCCTTTCTTCACTCCTTCAGAAATCAGTTTGCCATGAGATGGGGCCACTGGGTAGAAGAGATTCCTAATTAGTTTATTCTTGAGCTTTCTCATTGATATCTGAACTGATTTTTCATTCATAACCCAAGTATGGGGGTGGGTGTCAGGATCCTTTATAAAAGAAGAAACTGAACCCTGGAGAGTGAGTTAGTGAACCAGGGCAGCATATTTTAAGAAAAGTGCTCACCTTAGGGACTCTGGCAGGGTGACTAAATGTTCTGGAATGGTCCCTCTTTCATTTGTGACAAGCTCTATAGTCTAGGACCTCACCACTCAGACTTCACCCAGAAACCAGAACCACCTATATCTCCTACTGCCGTATTAGAAATGTACAGTCTCATTCCTTGCTAGAGAATCCCAAAAAAAGAAGCCACACATTATTGAAACCTCTGGGCAAAGTTTGAGAAACCTGGTGTGGTATTAAAACACTGCCTCAGTTGACAACCCTGCTCTGTCCTTCTCCTGTTATATGACCAGGGTGAATTATTAATATATCCATTCCTCAATTTCCTTAAGATAGTCATCATAACAGTACATATTACAGAGGTACATATGTAAGATGCAATACCTATCACAGGCATTATGTGAGTGAACAGATTCTAGCATTATTATTTTGTCATAACACCACTTAAGAGGACAAGCTACTTTCTGCAGTTCTCTCACTTCAAAAGTTCTTAGTCTACACTAAGGTATTGAGACCTCTGGCCAGCCAAGTTCTTACGGTAGCGTCAATTTCCTATTATTTTTATTACTTCTTCTAGAACTGTATTTGAGAAAAAGTTCCTGACAGGCACATCCATCTTTAAGTCTTCTCAAAGGAAAAGAGAATCCCACTTCATCCCAGCAAGAGCTCTACCATTAGTACATCGATTACATATACAACACTAGGCAATCAACCTGAGAAGTTTATTGCCCACCCACTGGAGAGTTTAGTGTTATTAGCTAATTAAAGAGAGGATCTGTCGTCTTTTATATATTACACTTAATGAATTAGATAATCCCACCGTAGTTACCATGGTATACTATTTATAAAGGCCTGCCATTTGGTTGTAATTTTTCAACTGATTAGAGCTTAATTCCTCTTGTAAATTGCCTACAAGTAACAAATATACGGTAGCATGGTGTCCAGGTTTATGGCAAAGTGAAATTTATCTGACTGGGCTTCGTTGCTTGTGAAGGAAAACACAGCACTGGGGCTTGAAGTGTCTATAGATCCACACTTACCTGAGCAAGAAAGACACAGATGAATTGACTAAAATAGAAGTGAAAACACACAGCTGTAATGCAAGGAAAACAGCGGGTTTTTTTCTCTTTAAATATATTATGTTCCCTGATTGCTTTATTTGTCTCTTTCTGGAATGACAAGAGATTTGCACAAAAATATAGAGGAGACCTTCTACCTGAACATATTCAAATGATTTATTTTTCACTCAAAGCCTTTAAATAAACCAAATCATATTATGTTCTTCTGTCTCCCTCTGCCTCTACCACCCTCTATCTCAAATGTATGTACCTCATTACAACAAACGTCACTCATTTTTAGACTCCAATTTGCCACCATCCCACACAGACCTGCTGTTCCATCTCTCCATGTTAATTCCCATAAATAACTGATATCAAAATGCAGAGTCGGGGAGATACACTTCAAAAAACTTTTTGTGTTGAGAAACCAGAAACTAGAAGGCTATTCAAGGCACTGGAAATTGCAGGACATTCGTTGAATCCTTTCCTGAGGTTACAGCAGCACATGAATGGCAGAAGGTTATCACTGTCTATTGTAAAATTGCAACAATACATAAAGAAGAGCAAATGTAGCTTTAAAAGAATTCCAGAGAAACTTCCGCATAACCCATATGTTCATAAACTGCTTACACTGGTATAGGATAATTTATGTACCAAACACATATGTGATTCTAAAGACATATTTAGGAGTATTCAGGATTTTAGAGATTTCAAATTGAGATCTTCATCCATTTGTAGCTAAGCCTTGATGGTGAATGTCTGCACTGTGCACTTAAGTCAACCTACCATCAAAAAGGTCGACACTATCGCTAAGTTGACTGAAATGTTCTGAAAACTTGATACTCAATTTCTAGAATTCATGAAATCTGAATTTAGGAGCAGTCAGAATATTCAGATTATGTGTTATTTCCTTAGGCCAGACATCTCAAAATTTTCAGATTTAGCTCACACGAAAAGATAGAGAACAAAATGATCTGTTCATGGTGAAGCCATCAGTAGAACTAATCAGGATTAATCGTCTGACTACCAAATCCTTGTGACATTGACAACTATTCCCAAAAGGTGCTAGGTTGTTGCAATTATGTTTCCAATGCATCAGAAAAAAAAATCACAGCATGTTGTTATTGTGCAGATTTCTATGTATTTCTCTAGAACTTTCTGTGGTACACCTCATAATACCATGCCTTGCCATTTCCTTCTAGTGAGATTCATTGGGTGCTCTAGAGAGTAAATGTCATTAATAGTATCTTTGTTTTTCATGTTTTTAAATTAAAAATTTATTTAGCAAGTTGAATATACTCGTGCTAAGAATGGACTGAGGGTTTTTGTTGTTCAGTTTCATGATTTTACAAAGTAGAAATAAAAAATCACATTTCCTTAAGTTTAACACTATGTACAATCTTTCACAGGAATATTTGCTTTATTTATTTATTTATTTATTTATTTATTTATTTATTTATTTTTGGTACCAGGGATCTAACTCACGCTTGCCAGGCAGGCACTACCTGAAAGGAACAAAACTGAATCTGAATTATTTTTCCATGATACAATACTTTCCAAACTGTGTCTCAGAATCCTAGAGAGACTCTACAGAGGTGAATCACAGACCATGAAGAAGGAAAGAAGAAAAGCTGAACTTCCGGGACTCCTGTCTTTTGTCCCTTCTACAATCAAATCATCTTTATCTTCTGGGCTTTAGGTGATAGATTTCTATAAGAGACTTTATTTGAAGAAAGGGCTTGCCAGAAATGGTGATAACTAACAGTGATTATCCCAATGTGTTAAAGTAATGAAAAGCAGGCAGAGAATTGGATTAGGAGAGACAGAGAAGGGGGGGCGGATATGAACTTATGTGACTCTAGTGATCAAATATATCACTTTACCTAAGGCACCCATAGTAAGAGGAAAAATATTTAACTGGATATTTAATTTGTCTGCAATCAAGTCAGCTTACACTGGTTGTCTCAACAAGCCTTTTCAAAAGAATCCCAGTTGGAATTTTAAATCTTATACTCACTCCACATAAGATATATATAGCATTAGAATATTTTAAAATAAATTTCCTTTTTTAAAATACACATTAACAACTTCAACACCTAGGGAAAAAATCAGTGATATGGGATACGATGTTATTCTGTATAAAGTAATTATGTAGTATCTCAGTATGAAGGGTGAGGAAAATTTCCTTCTAACAAAAATCAGCCTGAGAAAATATCATAGATGATACTGTTGTACTCCAAATAAACTTTAATTTGTCTTTTAGGGTATATTCATTTAGTACTTTCAAATAATAGTTACCACATAATAGAATTGATCACTTTGCTTTTTCTGTAAGGTTCCAAAGAGTAATCATTTTAAGGTATGCAGGCCTTATAGTCTTTGGCACAACTAATCAACTCTGCTATATAGAGGAAAAGGACCACAGATAAGTGGGTAAATGAATGATCATGCTGATAACCAATAAAAGTATTATATAAACAAGCTATGAGCCAGACGTGACCTATTGTCTATAGTTTGTCAACTCTCAGAATAAATAGTAGAAAAATCTAGGTAAATATTTCTCTTGTTTGAACTTGATCCTTCAGTAATTTGTCAAATAAAGATATGAAAAAATAATGATTCCCTCTATGTAAAGTGTGAGGTGTTGTCAGGGTCTTCTTCTGAATTGCAATTTAGATGACTCAACAGCAGTATATTACAAAGGACCTGTTGTCCTGGGTATTCCAAATTCATATTAGAGTCATTCAAACGAATTTCCTCACTACACATATTTTGTCTTAAGCATGGAAAAGCTTGACATTATGGTCCAACAAGGAGTCTAATCAATTTAATTAAGCAGTAACAGCATGGAAACATGTACACTCTTAGTTAAATTAATTTTTCTTTCATAAAGAGTCATGAATAGAATATGGGTTTACATTAGCATCTGAACCATGAAAAACACATTTATTTACTTCCTGAATGGAAGACAGTCACCAATATCCTTTTACAAAATGAAGCACTTTCTATTTAATAACTAGACCCAATACACACTCACCAATATGCACCCTGAGTGCTCCCCAGAGGCAGGTGTGAATGGAGTCACTCAAAAACATAGAAACCATTGGTATACCAATTGGTGGTTTTGCTAAGGGTGAAATGTGTTTCCAGGTCTCAGAATTCATGGTAATGCAATCTGGATGCATATCCTGACTAGTTTCATTTATGGCTTCGATTTCAAAAAGACATTTCATTTTCTGACTCTTTTCTATTTTGTTTTATGTTTAACTTTTTGCAAAGTGAAAGCCTGAATCAGATAGCATACCATGCTTCACCTTACACTTGAGGCAGCAAGGCAAACAGACCAGTTAAATCTTTTTTCTATTAGCTTGGTAACTATCAATAAGCCTCTTGATTTCTAAACCTCTTAAAAGGGATTTTGTAATAAGAGTATCTATTATAGGTACTAATAAGGTAATGTACAAAAAGCCTCTTAGTTTTATATGTCTGGCATATAGTAAATATAAATTGCTTTTGATATTTAGTAGATAGAAGTTTCAATAAAGAAGTTGAAAGCAATCACATTTTAAAACCCTGCAAAACCAAAAGATGGATATATAAAACTACTTCTCAGTATACTGCTTCTTAAAAATTTGACAGAGATAGATGGAGGATAGAGGTATACATAAATGATATAAGTGTTAGACAAGCCTACAGGCAGCAGTCAAATACACATAGATACAAAAATACTGTTCTCTCTTCTTGATAGATTTATAAATGAAATTTGTCAAGTTACACTTAATTTTTAAAGAACCCTTTAGAGAGATAATAGGAAGCTCGAAAAAATCTATCTACCATAAACAGAGAAGAAAGACACTATTGGATTAGCTTCTCATTTATCATAAAGGCAACTGTATATTTATAAGAAGAAATTTCTGGAAACTAAACAAATTCTATATGAAAATTGATAAACAAGGACAAGTGTCTAAAGATCAAAGTGCTTCTTAGGCATCGGTGCTCTAATGGAAGGGTCACAGCACCCAAGGGCCAGAGGAAAAGAAACAAGAACCCAGGTTAATGCTAGAGAAACACAACCTCAGGATGGTTCATCCTAATGAGTAGCCTGGGTGGACCATGGTCCACACAACATCAGTCAGTCTAGAACAATGGTCAGATGAAAAATACATTACATTTCGTGTATCATATGGCTTCTCTTGTAAATACTAAACTCAGACTGTTTTCATGTGTAAGTACTTGTTGATAATGAATAAACTAACAGGAGTGATTATTTTCTAATAAAATTTTATTTATAAAAATATAAACTGGATTTAGTCTACTGGCTGTGTCTTGTCAGGCTCTGCTTAATATGATGTGCCCACGTATCTGAGTTCTTTCTTCATTTCTTAGAGATCAAATAACTTTTATTAATATCTTTAGGAAAGATATTTGATTGGTATTCTTGAGTCTTTGCCTATCTTTGAATATATTACAAATACCATAGTTTAGTTAAGTACAGAATTATGGAAGACAGTCAGATTCTATCATACTGTGTCAGCCTCTCAAATGGTAAATAGAAAGACCACAGAATATTTCTGACTTTCCTTCCTTTGAATTGTCACAAAACCATAAGATTTCTTACATTACCCTCTAACAACCTTACAGTTTATTAGCAAATGATTTTTAAAGGTATTTCAGTTACAAATTTTTAAAACATAGGCAGGAAGTCACAAGACTAGACATTTTGGGGCTGTACAACCCCAAAGAGGATGTAACATTGAGTAGATGGACAATCAGCATGTTTCCCCATATTCTTTGTTTTCTTATGTAGTTTTTTGTAGATATATGGAAAGAAAATTTAAAAAGACCAAGAAAGAGAGATATTAAATTTTTTTATGTCTTTCATAGTTTTACATTAGATATGTTATCTTCTGGAACCTAAGACTGAAAAGAAGTTCTCCAGTACTTTGTAACATTTGATATAACTAGGTTGTCTCACCTGGGGGATTTTAAATATCAGCCACCTACTTGAACCATTGAGCCCTTTTCCCATATCTAGAGTTTTTCCTCTATTGCTTCACATGACAAGGAAGACTCTGATGGACTCCCACAGAGAATGGACACCTGACCACCAAATGGGAAGAGGAACATTTAATTTCTCATAGTTTATTGTAAGTGCCTAAAATTTCAACCAGATACAAGGATATATGAAGAAATTCCCTGGTAGGCTAGAATGTTAAAATTAATTTTGTAGCAGTCCCAAAACAACTAGAATTTTACCTCTACTGACTGCAGCATTCCCTTTCTTATAAGTCCATTGTGGCATAAGGCCTGATGAGGAGCATAACCTTCCCCTAAATATAGTGAGAGATTTGGAACTTCAATTCCATGCTCTCTCACTCTGTTAATACAGTTCAACTCAGACCTAGTTGATCGGAGTGATGGAGAAAATGTTGGTGCTTTGGATCTAATTTTCTGTTTTATTCAAGAAATAGCGTAAAGTCAACCTTTATTCAATCCAGAGTATATATATTTCCCTTTGGTAGTGTTAATTAGGAATTTAGTTTAATTAGTTGATTTTAAAGGTGACTAAATTTTATTGACACAAAAAAATTGTCCACAATGGAAAACTGAGTCTCATGTTGGTTTATTTGATTCCTTCTACCATGAGGGGATAATTATTCTGTCCTTCTGGTATGTTGGTCTTCTTCTTTTTTTTTTTTATAGTATTTCTCTCACTATCACCACCTGTGGTCTCATATAAGGTCATTCTTAACTCCCAGAGAAATTTGTCTATATTCCTCTGAACAAAGAACTAACTTCAAGCCTGGCCTGATGGCTCATGCCTGTAATCCCAGCACTTGGGAGGCTGAGGCAGGAGGATCGTTGAAAGTTAAAGACCAGCCTGGGCTACAAAGTGAGCTCAAGGCCAGTCTGAAGGGCATGACGAGATGCTGTCTCAAGAAGACAAGGACCAGAAAGATGGCAGAACAATAAGCAGCAGAGTAAACAGTCTCTCTGAGAGAAACAGTTCAGATGCTGGAATATAACATCATGCAGAGGACAAGAAGGAAGGAAGTGGGTCCCCTGAACAAAGGAAGAATCTAAAATATGAGTTGAAGCCCACAAAGAGAATAAAAAAGAATTTAAACAAAGAAGAAGGTGGTGGCTGGCAGCACCTCAGCCTGGAGCCGGATTCACCCTGCCAAAAGAGCTGCAGAGCCTGGAGATGCACGGTCGCAGTTGCGGTCATGGTCACAGCTGTGGTCGACCCCAGAGGTCTCTGCAGAGAGGTGCGGGGGTGAAGGAGAGTGGCGGGCATGGAGATCTGCACTGGCTGCTGGTGAGTGCTTGGAATTCCACCTCACCCCCACCCCATGGGAGAGAGTGGTCGGCCGGGCTCCATCTTGGAGTCGGGCAGGTTACGCCTGTGGCCAAGACTGCTAACCACTTCTGGCATCAGTGCCAGGTTGTGGGCGGACCCGTGGAAGTTGATTGGAAGGAAGCCAGAAAAACCAGTCATTTGGGAGCTCCAGGTTGTGGGCGGACCCACAGAAGCTGATTGGTTGGAGATCAGCTCCCATGCACCTTTCAGACAATATTGCTAAACAGCTTAGATTCCCAGGGCCTGACCAGGTCTGTTCCCATGCAAATCCCAGGTGGCTTGGTGCCCAGCTCAGTGCAGAGACACAGGCACCCAACATCGGATATACGTAGCCAGCACTGGCTAGAAAAGAGAAACAGCCTAGCTTCGGAGAAGTTGTGGGCAGTGCTGGGGTGCCTGGGACCCCACTACTCCGGGGTGGAAGAAATCAAGAATATGCCAAGACAAAGAGGGAGAGGGCAATCTCTGGCATCCAACCCAAGCAGCACAATTCCATAAGAGGAAAACATGGAGATCAAGAATAGCACACCTAAAATGTCTTAAGTGATGTCAACTGAAGTGAAGAAACAACTTCAGGAAGCTATAAGAGAAATTAGAACAGAAATTCTATCCCACGTAAAAGAAGAAATGAAAACGATAATAAATACTAAACATCTCTAAAGAAGACACAGATTAAAAAAATAGAGGAGCATAGGAAAATGAGGGAAGCCATGAATGAACAGCATAAGAGAGATTTAGAATGTATGAAACAGATTCAAAGAGATATCCAGAAAATTAAAAATTCATTCAATAGCTGGCATGTTGACATGAAGGAAACTAAAGAAAGACTTTCAAAGCTTGAAGACAGGATTGCAGCCTATGACCGTG